>JAUTBQ010061100.1:0-17219 GCA_032361185.1 Lepetodrilus ovalis
CAAAGATTGTTAGGCTACATAAGAAGGCTAGTTTTGCTCAACGACGACAGGGATTTACGTCAACTACCTAGAGCAGCACAGAGTTTAGACGCAGTTAAGCTAATGACAATACATGGTAGCAAAGGTCTAGAGTTTGATGCTGTACACATACCAAGCTTGGTTTCCACCGCATTGCCCCGACCTAAAAGACCACCAAGGTGTTTACCTCCAGATGGTTTAATAGATGGAATGGTAGACATTCCTGGGCATGAGGCAGTTGTATATGGTCATGATGAAGAGGAAGAATGCATCTTTTTTGTCGCATTATCTCGAGCAAAAGACAAATTATTTCTTTATACATTTTCTAAAATGAATGGAAGAAATAGAAGTAGATCTAAGTTCTTGGATAGAATTCACCCAAACATGAGAAAATCTAAAACAGAATCTAATGTAAAAGGTTGTATTAATCATCCTCTGATTATTAATTGGCAGAATAATTTTTCATTCACTGACAAACAAATTGGTCTATATCAAAAGTGTCCTCGTCGTTTCTTTTACACTTATATTCTTAACTCTGGAGGTAAAAGAAAAGAAAACACTTTTATGCAACTTCATAGTGCTGTTCAAGAAACTATAGATTGGCTAAAAAGTGTTCAAGATATTGAGGAGATAAATAAATCTTCTTTAGAGAAGAGGTTTGAGGAAATATGGAGAAGACTTGGGCCTGTAAATCATGGATATGAAGATGACTACAAAAATATAGGTTTAGGGCTTATTAATTATTATCTTAAAAGCCGAGAAGGTCGAAAGACTACTGACAAAGTTGAAGAATTATCATTAACACTTCCAGAAGGAATCATTAAAATCATTCCTGATGAGGTATTCATTGACCCAAAAGATCAAAGCTTAGTTATTCGTTGTATTAAAACGGGGAAAAAACGTTTGGCAGAATTTGATGATATTGAGTATTCAATATTACAAGCGGCATTAGAGCAATCATATGGAGGAAAAGCTAAAATTGAAGCCGTTCACTTAAGCGGTGAAACATGTGAAACATTCGATATCACAACAAGAAAGTCCAAAGCTCGAATTAGTAACACCCAAGATAGCTTCACTAAAATAAACAATGGGAGCTTCCCACAAAATAGGACTCGATCATGTCCAAATTGTCCACACTTTTTTGTCTGTGGAGATATTCCAAAAGGTAAATTAAAAAAATAATCATTTATTTTTCCGGTTTTCTAAAAACTTACGATTAACTTAATACAAGGTCAATAAACACGTTTAAAAGCCCTTGGTATTTTTATTATTAATGGGGAAAACCCAAGGTAAAGTTAAGATGAATAAGTTTGAATTATATAAAGACAATGCAACACCTAGTGAATTTCGTTTCCGCCTAAAAGCAGGAAACCACGAAATTATTGGAAAATCAGAAGGGTATACCGCAAAGCAATCAGCTAAGTCAGGGATTGAGTCGGTCAAAGAAAATGCCTTAGACCGAGAAAATTTCAAGATCAAACCAACAACCGATTCAAAGTTCTATTGGAACCTCCTTGCTCAGAATGGTGAAATTGTTTTGAGTGCATCTGAGACATATGAGTCTAAACAAGGTGCTGAAAAAGGTATTAAGTCTGTTATGGGTAATGCCCCTAGTGCTGAAGTGGTTGACCTAACCAAGCCCAAACAATCATCAGTAGAAATAATTATAAATGGTAAGCCTAAAAAGGTAAGTTCTAATGAGATGTCATTCTCCGAGCTTGTCGAACTTGCCTTCCCAGGTCATCCTACAAATCCAAATACTGCTTTTACCGTTACTTATACTCGTGGTTGTGACTGTAACCCTGAAGGTAGCTTAGTAAAAGGAGAAAGTGTATGTATTAAAAATGGGGAGGTGTTCAATGTCACAGCTACTGATAAATCATAGTCCAGACCTACAGCGCTTACAAAATGAAGGCTATGAAATTGAAATTTCAGAAGGTTTCCTTATTGTTAATTCTATTCCTTATGTTAATCAAAGAGGTGAAATGGCCATAGGGGCATTAGTATCTGATTTATCAATGGCTGGGAATATTACAGTAAAGCCTGCAAACCATGTGATTCACTTCATTGGCGAGCACCCTTGCGATAAAGATGGAACGATAATGACTGCAATAAGTCATGCATCTGAAGAGAATAAACTGACTTCAGACATCACTGTTCATCATTCTTTTTCAAATAAGCCACCAACTGGGTATGAAGATTACCACCATAAAATAACTCGCTATGTTGAGATTATTAGTGCCCCCGCAAAGTCTATAGACCCTAAAGCTACTGCTTGTACATTCAAAATACTTGAGTCAAAAAATAATGACTCACCTTTTGTTTATGAAGATACAGCATCTAGTAGAGCAGGAATAAGAGCATTATCAGACAAACTTGCGGTTGAAAAAGTGGCTATCATAGGCTTGGGAGGCACAGGCTCCTATATACTGGATCAATTAGCTAAGACTCCAATTCGAAACGTCCACATATATGATGGAGATAAATATTTACAACATAATGCTTTTCGTTCTCCTGGCGCGGCAACAATAGAAAATTTACAGCGTCAACTTAGCAAGGTTGATTACTACAAAGAACAGTATTCGAATATGCACATAGGCATCATTGCTCATAATGGATATTTAAGAGAGTCTGATCTTCCACAATTTAATGACTTTAATTTTGTTTTTCTTTGTATTGATGATGGGTTAGTTAAGAAGCCTATCATTGAATATCTGATGAATAATAAAGTTCCATTCATTGATGTTGGGATGGGATTGCATCTAGTAAATAATGAATTACTTGGTACCTGTCGTGTTACAACAAGCTCACATAAAAAATCTGACCATATAAAAAAACGAATATCATTTTCTGAATCATTAGAAGATGATGAATATAGTCAGAACATTCAAATTGCAGATATGAATGCACTTAATGCAGTAATGGCAGTTATAAAATGGAAGAAGACGCGTGGGTTCTATCAAGATTTAGAGAATGAGCATAACTCTACTTATTCAACCAACGTCAATCACATGACAAGTGATGAAACCCCATGAGGCAACAAAGATTGACTCACAAGTTTGTTGAGACTATTCCAGAAAATCTAGATGAAGGTATTCTCTACATATCTATCCCATATACCACTGCGACACACTTATGCTGCTGTGGTTGTGGGCTTGAAGTGGTAACACCCTTCTCCCCCACAGACTGGGAGCTAATTTTTAATGGTGAATCAGTCTCTTTATCCCCCTCTATTGGAAACTGGAGCTTTCCTTGTCGTTCACATTACTGGATCAAAAGAAACAAAGTTAAATGGGCTGGTAATATATCGTCAAGCAAGATTAAAGAAATCCGAACCCAAGATAGAATTGCTAAAGAAAAGCAATATGGGAAAAACTCTAAATCTAAGAAACTTGAGACTTCAATATCTCAACCAATTCCAAAAGAAACTATCAAACAACCATCAATGTTTGAGCGACTTTGGAATGCGATTTGGAAATAACTTACAAACTACTTAATTTGAAGGATTAATATTATGACAAAGAAAACAATTGTAGATGCCAGAGCTGATAGCGATGGTGATATTACTCATGTTAAATTTAAAGGAAATACTAATTTCACCTCTGTTGATAGAGCTATACCTATAGCAGATCGAGGAGATATTAATAATGCACACGTTGTACGCAGAGATGGTGCGAAAACTCATTTGAGAACCAACCCCGATGGAACTAAAGGTAATAACTTAGATTCTATGGCAGGTGATGATTAATACTATTGAAATAGAAGAATTTATTATGGAAAAAGGCAAGTGTTATAAGTGCGGTGGAACTGGTCGTTACTATGTAAAAGGTGATTGCTTTCGCTGTGGAGGAAAAGGATATATTTGGTTACCTAATCATAGTCCTCATACTGGATTCACAATATTAACTCCAGCAACTAAAAGAAAAGATTAAGTACCATTAATAAATCTTACTACTTATTAGAGGAAAAAATATGAAAAGATTAGTTTATTGTCTAGACGGAACATCAAACGAATATGATGCAGACTTTCCAACTAATGTTGTAATGATGGAAAAATCTATAATTCAAATTGATAATAAAGGGATTGAGCAGATAGCATACTATCATGAAGGTGTCGGAACAAAATCAGGTGAAAGAATTCGTGGTGGTGCTTTTGGTTTAGGCTTGCTTGAAAATATCATGGATGCCTACACACATTTATGTGAACATTATGAAGCTGGTGATGAAATATATATTTTTGGATTCTCTAGAGGTGCATATACGGCTCGTTCATTTGCTGGGTTGATTGGCTGGTGTGGAATTGTTGATTCATATAAATTAACAGAAATTGTAGAAGCAAAAAAATATTATAAGCAACGGTTACTAAAAGAAAAACATCATGTAAATACTTTTAATCAATGGCGTTTAGAAAATTGTTCTTCTGTCTGTGCTAATAATGATGATTATAATTTTCGTAAAGAATGTTATGCAGAAGATGTAACTATTCCTGAAATTATTCAAATACGATATATAGGTGTTTGGGACACGGTTAGGACTTTAGGGAAATCAGATAGTGATTATAGTTGGCATGATGATCATTTGTCTTCTCACGTTACTTATGCACGACACGCCATTGCATTAGATGAGAGAAGAAAAAAATTCAATGTGACTGAATGGGATAATATAGATAAACTAAATAATAAAATTGGTAGATCAAAAAAAGAAGACAATCCTTTTCAGCAATTATGGTTTCTTGGTACTCATGGTTCTGTTGGAGGTGGAGGAATGATTCGTGGACTTTCAGACGAAGCTTTTCAATGGATTCGAGAAGGAGCAAAAAATGCTGGTTTACAATTTATAGATACTGGCGATGCAGAAATATTTGCACTAAAACCTAATCCACTTGCTTGGTTATATAACAGCACTGGTGAAGCTGACACATTTACAAAAAAAGCTAAAAGTTGGCTTTTCAAGGTTTTGTATCGGGTAACAGGGATGATTGATAGAAGTGGTCCTAAATCACTTGATGAAATTCATAAAACAGTTGCTATCAGATATTTTGCTAAACCAAAAGACCTTCCTGAAAAAAGAGCTTATCGCCCTGCTTCTTTAAATAGAATTAGAGAGGAATTATTGAAGTCGGAGAAACCCTTTGATGACGTGGCCTATCGTGCATTAGTTGAAGATTCGAAAAAAGATAATCTTGCTGATGACGAACAAAAAATTATCAATATTTCAGGAAAACGCTTTTTAGTTCATACAGTAAAAAAAGGGGAATATCTTTCTACGATTGCTCAAGAATTAACAGGTAAAGGTTCGAATTTTAGGGTAATTCATAAAGCAAATAAGGCTTCAATTCCAGATCCTAACTTAATATATATTGGCCAGCGTATTTTTATTCCTTTTGAATTAATAACTAACAAAAAATAATAGAACGATAGATTATGAGTAATCCAGTATGTAAAAAATATAATGCTCTCCCACCATCTCATAATAATGATAATTATTGAAGGAGACTGCTGGAAGTGTAATGCTTCGATAAAGATAGCTATGATGCATAGTCCCAATGACTATATTAGAGGTTTAAGCCATCCGGTCCTGATCTTTTTAATAAAGAAGAGGTTGATTTTGCACGTTCAAAGGGTGTACTAATAAAACCAAATCATAGCCAAACTATTGGTGAAACCTATCTTGCAAGCACTTGTGGATCTTGTAATGCTTTTACTGGAGGGCATTACCTATTTGATTATTTTTGCCAAGCAGAAGAAGGTGAAGCTAAAAGCTCTGATTATGAGATAGGCTGCCATTGTGAAAATTGCTATCTTGAAAATGAAGAAAGGGCTTACAAAGAAAAATATGATGATGGGTAATAATATATGAATATCACACTAACAGAGCTTATCAACAGTGGTTTGTCAGAAGAAAAAATGATGTCATGGGCTCGATTCAAGCAAGCCAAAGGTGGAAATGTGATTTTCTGGGATTCTCCCGAAGATGGAACAAGAAATATTGATGCCGTCAAACATCAAAAGTTACCAGTAACTATAGAAATTGATTCACCTGAAGATTGTGCTGCTAGTGAATATGAAAAATCAAAGTTCGATGCTTCCATTAGTATTCCAGAGCACACTTGGATACAGGTTATTCCTGAATATTAGATCATTACTCTGCGTAGCAAACCTAAGTATTTCAGTAGGCTACTCTAATCTCTTTCGCTAACTCATGCGATGATTTGGTCTTTAAAAAGTTTTTGTTGTTTTTTCGTATTTTCTACATCACTGTGTAGAAAATACGAAAAAACGTATAATATTCAATTGCTTGATTTTAATTTCCGATTGCACTTCTTTCCTCTCTAGTATAGATTATAGATATTGTTGAAATGTTTAAATATTCGTACAACTTCTATGATCAAAAAAGAAAATATCAAAGAAAATTTTGAACTTCGTGGAGAAGTGATATCAGACTGGGCAAAAAAAGAAGGCTTTGATAAAAGAAATGTTTATGCCGTAATTTCTGGAAGAAATAAGGGTGTTCGTGGAGAAGGTCATAAAATAGCAGTGCGCCTTGGATTAAAGCCAGACTATAAAAAACTAGAGGAGGAGGAGGAAAAATGAAGAAGCACAAATAAAAACGGGGAATACCAGAAGGTATTCCCCGTCACTATAAATCTCTGAGAGACTCACAGCGTAGGAACTTAAGTCTCTCAGTTTCTTAAGACTTTGTCAATTGTCCAAGGCATTACTGTGCCTGAAGCAATGACTTAGTAACATCACGTTAAGGAGAGACTAATATGTATACAAGCCAATTTTCACTCACGCGCACCATGCATGAGTCATTAAAAACCACACCACTAAAGGGCGTTCTACAAGGCAGTAGAAAGCTTACCAAAGGACGTTCAGGAAAACGTATCGTTTTCTTCCCAAGTAGAAAAAATGACGCATTAATGCCTTGTGAAAGCAGGTTGGAAGCTGACAACTGCCTAGACCTTGAATTTGACAAATCTGTTGAATCATATCGTACACAGCCGTTCACAATTAATCTTGGAGGCAATGAGTCCTATACGCCAGATTCAATTCATATCGATAATCTGGGTAGCATAATAGTCCGAGAAGTTAAGTTCTCAGGAGCACTTCAAAAAGAGAAATTAATAGATCGCCTTACTAAAATTAGGAACATCCTTAGTGAAGAAGGATTCCAGTTTCATGTGCTTACAGAAAAGAATCTTCAACTTCCACCAAGAATTAATAATTACAAATATCTATACAGATGCTCCCATCAAAAGTATGACGTAATGCTAATTAACTTTGCGAGTTCCATTCTCGCTAGTTTACCAATGCCATGCTCTCTTCAAGAATTTAGGGATCAATGTAATAAAAAATCTCTTCCTCCTTTAATCGCGGACACACTTCTGCTTTTGGGTTTAGCTTCATACGATGAAAATAAAACTCTCACTTCTGACTCATATATTTGGAAGAAGGAGGATAACGTATGAGCTCTTATCAGATGCCAAACATTGGACAGCGTTACAAAATAGCAGGGGTTGAATTTGAAATTTCCGCAATTTTAAGTAATGAAATAAGGTATTCGGGAGTAGCTGGAGGAAAAACTGGCTTCCTTTCATTCGAGAAATATCAGGACCTAATAGAAGATAGAAAAATCACTTTGATCGGCAGGCAACAATCTAACGAAATATTCCCTGATAGTCTAAGTGAAGCTGAAGCCACAATCATGAATCGCAAGCTTCGTTATGTGACTGCGGTCTTTAATTCATCTGCCTCCGTTGGTAAAAGTCTGCCAATCATTAAAGACGTTGCTGAAGAAATTGGTGATAGTAATCATCCTGGTCAATCTACAGTGGCTAGATGGCTAAAAGCATATATATCCTCAAACCAAAATCCCATGTCACTTGCTCCAAGTAATAGAAGACAAGGCAATAAGTACTTACGCTTTGACCCTATTGTTGAAACGATAATTAAAGAACGAATTGAAAAAGATTATCTAACTCAACAAAGGCTCTCTGCTAAAACAGTACATGGAAATATCATTACTGACATACAGAATGAATATGGAGAAGGCAAGATTGATCACATTGACTTTCCTTCGGAACGAACTATAAACCGCCGTATCGCAAAGTTAGACCCCTATAAGCGCTCTCGTGGACGAAACGGCATGTATATTGCCAATAAAGACTTTAAAGCAGCAGGGAGAGGCACAATAGCCACAAGGGTATTAGAAGCTGTCGAAGCTGATGGAAACATTCTTGATGTATTAATCATTGATGAAGAAACAGGTGAAGTAATTGGACGACCTTATGGTACGTGTCTTATTGACAAGTATTCACGTTGTATCCTTGCTTTTGCAATTACTATGATCCCTTTCTCAGCAGCCACTTTGCTTAAGACATTAAAAATAGCTTTAAGCGGAAATAACGAAAGATTTGGTGGTGTATTTGAAAGTATGATCGTTGACAATGGGTCAGATTATATAAGCCAATCTGTACGCAATTTCTGTAATCATACTGGTATTCGCATTGAACATGGTGCTCCGCGTGACCCTAATTCAAAACCTCATGTAGAGCGATTTTTTGGGACACTTAATAGTCAATTAGTTCACAACTTACCAGGTACAACTTTTTCAAGTCCTTCTGATAAAGGTGACTATAAGTCTGAAAAATATGCCTGCCTTACCTTAAGTGACTTAAATAAGTTTATAGAAGTCTGGCTAGATACTATTTATCATAAAACCCGGCATCGAGGGCATGGAAGAGTACCTGAAATGCTATGGAAAGAAGGTGTCAAAAATACCCCAATAGTAATTTATCCTATTGATCATCTTGAAACCATCGCAAGAGAAGTAGAGCAAAGACGCATATCAAAAGGGCGTGTCACTGTACACAATTTACAATGGTTTTCCCATGCTCTGGCAACCATTGAGCAAGACTGCAAGAACAAAGGAGTGCCTGCAAAAGTAGATGTTTATATTGATACTATAGATCTTGGTAAAGTATTTATTCGTGATCCTCGTCCTCGTGATCACAGTATCTTTATACAAGCTGATGCCGTATTTCCAACCTATGCAGAAGGTTTAAGCCTTTATGAGCATAAAATCATTAGGAGCAAACTAAAAAAGAAAGGTAAAGAAGATTTACTCTCATATGGCAATCATTATTTGGAAATTGCTAGATGGGAGCTGTATGAATCAATCGATAAGCATAGAAAGGAATATTCAAGAAAACGTATTGCTCGAATTAAAGAAACACAAAAAAATAACGATGCTTTAAAGAGCCTGAATACTAAAAATACCGAAGAAAAGAATCTTAATAATAGAATCAGCTCCATAGATTTGAGACCACCTATTGAGATTTCACCCAAAGATAGACTGCCCTCTCCTCCTCAAAAACCAAATGATAATGATATTGAGTCATTTGGATTTAGGAGTCTATAGTCATGAGTATTGAAAAAATAATTCATAGAGTGAACAAAATCGATTCATGTTACATCCCTCATACTGCAATAGATGATGCAATAAAAGGGATTGAGCGTTGTATCCTTTTATCTGAAGGAGCCAAAGAACCTGTCAATGTCATACTTACTGGACATGCAGGAACAGGAAAAACCACGGCTTGTAATGCAGTTTTATCAAAACGAAAAAGAAAGCATGTTACAAGGGAGGATTGTGAAGTCACTCTTGTACCCGCGTTTTATGCATTGGTTCCTAACCCAGTCACTATCAAAGGAGTAGCCTCTGCGCTTTTGAATTCACTTGGTGACCCTGATCCAGATAGGGGCACTGCTTTAGCAATGACACTACGGCTAGGCAGGCTACTGAAAACGTGCGAAACAAAGGTGATTATCCTTGATGAATTACAACACTTACTGAAACATGACTATAAAACCACTTCTAATAATGTTAAAGACTGGTTGAAAACACTCATTAATGAATACAAGGTCCCCATTGTTATTGTAGGAACCCCTCAATGTTCAGATGTAATAAATACAGATAGTCAATTAGAGCGTAGATTTACAACTAGATTTGAACTCAAAAATCTAGGCTTCGGGGGACAAGGCAAAGGCGACTTTAGGATATATATTGAAGACCTAGCATCAGTATTTAAAAAGATTGTAAAAATAAAAAGTTTTCCAGACTTTAAGTCACAACATAACAGTTTGATGATTTATACAGCCACGGGAGGGAACCCCGCAGATATAAATAATTTATTTAAAACAGCGACGATTTTTGCTCTAGAAAATAATAGGGAGGCCATTGAATTATCAGACTTTGAATATGCATTTGATCATCTGATATTGCCTAATACCTTAAGTTTGAACAACTCAAAAAAAACAAGGATAAATCCTTTTGGGTTGCAACGTGGAGAATTGGAAAAGGCTGTTAAAAACATTACAAGGAGGGCTACTTGTGAAACTATTATATAAGCCAATTCCTCTCAAAAATGAATCTCCTGGTAGCTTTTTACTTAGAGCTAGTGAAAACAATGGCTGGCAATCTGTCTCTTCTTTTCTAACAGCTATTAACTCAACTCCTTACTATGGCAGTTCAACTACTAATGCCATGCTTGCAAATCAGGAACGATGGGATGGCATGTGTCAAACAATCGGTTTGAATAGTGAAGAAATATCACACCTTTGTTATAAAAGGGATGGTTTTTCGGGGCGTTCTAAGGTTATTTTTCATAACATACCAATCCCATGGGGAAAGTTGTGTTTAACAGAGCCAGCCATATGCCCTGAATGCCTCAGTGTGCAAGGATATGCGGATTCACGCTGGGACTTTAGTTTAGTAAGTGTCTGTCCAATTCATCAAGTCAAATTAATTAGTCGCTGTCAAAAATGTGGGGATAAACTACATTGGAATAGGAAATCAATTTCTTCATGTAAATGTGGTTTTAACTTATGCGAATCACAAACTAAGGAAGCCAGCCCAAGAGCTACAAAGCTTATTTACGATCTGCTCGCAAACAAAGATGAGAATAAAATAGATGAAATATTTGATATTTATGAAGCGTTTGAAAGTTTTTTTAATTTTATAGAGATACCCTTGAGTATTTATGACCTCATTAGACTTAGCATTTTTTCGACAATCAAACCATTCTACTTAGAAACAAAGTTAATAAAGCTTGTTAAAAACATAAACAAAGCCAATGGAATGCATCCTAGAATTATTCTTCATGCCTTTTTGGTATCAGAAAATCTTGGTTTAGTGAGGATGGCTGATAGGGTGATTAACTGTTTGTTAATAAATTTACATTCAGGTCATGAGCCATTAACAGGTCATATTCCTGCTCGAAGTGCTTATACTATTTTAAAAATATCATACAACAAGCTAATTGAGCTACTTGATCAAAATATCCTTACAGGATATAGAACAAACAACAACCGCGAACAAACTCGCTTAGTTTCCTTATTTTCAATAAATAATTTAGTCAATAGTATGTCCAGAAAAAAATCCTTTCGTCGCCATATTTATGACCTTGAATATTATAGGGAACAACAATTAACTGAAATGACTAAAATTAATAAACAAATCAGTGTAGAAGACTTATTAAAACAACTTCATACCATAAATTCAGAGTATGACAGTGAACAAACTCGTAAGCTTTCACTTAAGAGTTACATAACCATTCCAGAAGCTGCAAAAATTTGTGATGTGCATTATGAAAATATTCGCTTTGCAGTCCATTGCAAAATTCTAAAACGCCTGCCTCCAGACAGAACCAAAGGAACAAAAATTTTCATTTGTGAATCCTCGGTTAGTGATTTTAATAAAAATTTTATTTTCACCAAAGGTATTGCAAAAAAGTACAAGGTCAATCCTCGAAATATTGCTGAAAAAATAATATCTACGGGCATTAACCCTGTATCTGGGCCAAACATTGATGGCGGGCTTACTTATCTTTTTTATAGAAATGACATAGACCCTCTGGATATAAAAAAGATAGCGAAAATAAAAAACTATCCAACAAAGACAGGGAGAAAAAAGGTCGAAAATCGTCCTCTTGAAGAGCACCTCATTACTTTACCTTCTGCTGCAAAAGCACTGGGAGTTAGTTCACAAAGGGCAGTACAATTAATTCGAAAAGGTTTATTAATTAGATCTGCTGATAATAAAAGAAGTGTTTCGGTAACTTATGAATCGTTTATAAAAGTATACGAGCTTACAGACAGCCCAAATTATCTTACGATAGAAGATGCCGCAGACTTATTAAGAGAAACTAAAAGAGAATTCCATAAGCGATACATAGATACAAAAATAATTAACAAAATATATGAGGGTATTGAATTGTATATATCATCTAATGACTTTTATAAAATCAAACAGTTTAAGAAGGAATATATTACGTCTAAAGAAGCTGGAGATAAGTTTGGAGCAAGTAGGTTTTTGCTTCATAACCTTCATAGAATGAAAGAAGTAAAGCCTGCCAAAACTTACGTTATTGGTAAAAGTTTTATACATTTCTATGATAGAGAAAAACTTGAAGGGTACTTTTTTAAAAAGAAATACAGTTAAGCTACAGAAATAAACAAAATCTCTTCTGCCTTAGAATAGTCCCATAATCAGGCATATATAAACTTATGGTAGCTAAAGCTATTTTACGATGAACAAATTTACTATTGGAGTGAAAAATTATGGATGAAAAAAAACTTAAAAAATGGCATTTTCATTTTTGTTTAACTACCGATGATCCTAATCATCTAATACCAAAATCATACTGTGACGAACTGCTTGGTTTAATTGCTACATGGACAGACGATAATGACATAAGTGTTACTGGAGGATATAGTGAAACCAAAAAACCAGAATATGCTTTGAAAGAACTTTTAGATAAATGTGACACCTAATGGTGTCGATAATAATTTAAAAGCCCGCTCTAAATGGCGGGCTTCACGGTGTTCTTTAATTTCCAGATTCCTAGAAACCTAATAGATCATTAGGCGACAAAAACCGTGCATTGCAGTTACTTTGAAACTACAACTCCGTATATACAGTTTGTAACCATGATAAAGACACCACAAAATTTGTCAAACAAATAAGATAAAGATGCAAATCTATTTTTTATTTTCCCCATCTGGATGGCGAGCAAAATAAACCATTGTTCCCAGAAAAAGAGCAACACAAATAATCAAAATTGTAAGGTTGATATAAAAAGTCATTTAATGCCCTCTAACTTATGTTGCCGACTGTTAGGATATTTTTTAAGCCACGTTTTAGCAAACGACTTTACCTCTTCAAAATTCATATTCTTAAATTCACGCAATGCCTTTCTTTTGAAGCTTAGAACTATTTTAATATCTTCTTCGGATTCATCTGTTTTGCCATTTTCTTGTGTGTAATGATATATATTAGCCCATATTTCAGTTGTCACCTCAACTGCAACGTCTGTTTCCATGTGAGATAACATATAAAAACTCCAATTTACCACTTGAGAGAGAGAAATTTTCTCCTCATACAGGATACAAATAATAAGATTAACATTTTTAAATGCTCAATCAACCCCCAACAAATATTCCCACCCTGTCGTATATGCTGGTGAGAGGTGATCTGATGCATGTACCATCGTTTTTTGCTCTCAGAAGCGAATCTGAGCGTCTGAGAGCCATACTTAAGGAGCTGGTGTTTATTTCATTTCTAATGATATTGGCTCGCCTAGAAATGATTAGTAGTTTAACTGCTAATTAGAGTTTTTTATGTTGCAACCAACTGATTAATAATCAACTACTACTGTTGCATGAATTAGTAGTTGGTTAGGAATTCTTATTCGCATAATTTGTAGTTATGTTAATTACTCTTTGCTAAAACATGACTGTACATCATTCTACTGCTTAGTTATCAAAAATAAAATACTGAATGAGCGGAGCAGGCAAAGTGATCTGTCTTTTGGAGTTAAGCTTTGGCAAAGCATTTATTCAAATAGTTTAAAGGGAATAAAAGGTTGTGATATGACTGAATGATCTTTATTGTTCAGCCTCTTTTTTCCAGCCATTTCTCACACATCTAGTAAGCCCTAGTGTATATATAGTGTCATGAAAAAATGCGAAATCTCGTGCTTCTTTTGTAGTACCTTCAAATATGAGTTGATTCGTAACAAGTCCTGAAGTTGCACTTCTGTTAGGATTACCATATCCAACAGCATACACCTTATTAGACTCTATACCACCCACTCTGGTAGATGACCAGAAGATCGGATAAAAAAAATTATGTTGCATAACAGGACCGTCTAGCTGGGGTATAATTCCAGTAAGAGCTTCATTCTCGATGGTACTTAAATCCATTAAAGATATAAGCTCATTGACATTAGGTAGTCTCCACCCATCTTCAGATTTTTTGTGACAAAACTCCATTGCTTTAGACCATACCATCTCCGTATCTTCCCATGCAACATCAGGATCTTTAACACTAACTTGCCATTCTAACCCTGTTGTTTCATCTAAGTATGTTTCATCAAATCCACTTGCTTCAAATACATAGAAAAACGAAAGTCCTATAATCAACCTAACATAAAAATTCATAATATATTTACTCAAATCAATTGTTAAAAGATCTAACACAGCGCACATTAAAAGTATGTTTTGCTTGCCAAATGGCTTTGTTTTCCTCACGAGGCGGTGCGTGCGATAATGGCTCAGACTCAAGTACAACCTGAGCTAGAATCCCAGAAGAAAAATTAAAACCACGCCCCCAATAATTTAGTATTTTATCTCCAGAAATAGAATCCGTAGAGAACTCTTGAAAATTTGTAATGTAATAATTATTTTGATCGACAATCAGACTTTTAAACTTTGGCGAGTGGAATGACTCTCCAAACCCAGCATGACTTCCAAGTGCAGCTATAGATAACATTTCCTTGATATTCGGTAAACGCCAATCTGAATAGCCTGCTAACCTCAGGTTTGAACAAAACGATACAGCTGTATCACCACTTGTATCTGAATAACCCGTTTTTCCTTTTTCTATCCAGGGTTTTCTGACGAATTTAGTTTCAAGATCATCTTGCCACATGAGTCCCGTGGCAACATCTAAAACAGTATCAAGATTCTCCTGCACATCTAAGTTGTTTGAATATTCACGAATATAATGCGGAATAGCACCATATTTGAAATAACCATCATCTAATTTATCGTATGAATGAAAAGACCCCGTTTTCTTAATCATCGATTTTTCAACAAACGTAGAACTAAGGCCTGTTGAACCAAGGTTGTAGTTATCCACACCTCTTAAAACATCAGCATTACCAATCTGTCCATCAAATACAAGAATAAGTTTATGGTTATCACCTGGTTTAAGCTCGATACCCTTATCAACAAGCAAAGAGCCTATATAAAAAGAAGCTTTGTTCCGTTCATGCTTAACATCATCATTCAACGCAGATGATTTAATATCTTCATCCAAAGAAAAGGTACCTATGCGCTCACTAACATCATTATCATCTATGTAATACAAGTTGAAGGATTGATGAGGCTCAGAATAATAAGGATCAGTATCCTTTTTAAAAATAATAGAATCATTACTATCCACCAAATACGGGTTTGAAACATTTTCAACCGTAATAAATTGATTATTAAAACTCAAACTGGCTTTCATTCTGCCTCTAAAAAAGTAATTCAAAAACGCTTGTGCAGAAGCCACCGCTCTGGGTATGACGTTTTTTGCCGTGTCTTTTAGAGCCTTCTTGTCAAAGTTAGTATAGCTATTATGCCCAATTGTACTTTTTGGCGCAGCCAATGTTTTACATTCATCAAAAGAAATATTCGTAAAAAGAAGTTCAAATAAAGTGCTTCTTTTTTCAAATGCAACCACAGTATCTATAGATATATCACCCTCCACCTGCTCTGAAACATTACCAATATTGTTTATTATATAGCTGTAAGTCAAAGCTTCAGGTGACAATGCTTTCCTTGTTTGCGACTCTTTAAGTGACAGCGTATTCCAGTCGGTGTCAAAAATACTGGTATTTTTAATCCAACACTTATCCCTATCTAGATTTACCCCAGGCGTATCGGTATTATAATAAAGATGCGTTTCTAATCGCTCTTGAAAGAAGTTGTGCGCTTCACTAAAAAAATTCTTACTCACCCAATCAGCCTCACCAAAAAAGAAATGCTCATATCCCCTGTAATGATTTTTTGTCAGCATAATATCCTGCACATCAATATTGTTTACGGCAGCAACAATTTCATCTTCATTGGTCTTTGCAAACTCTCCATTCCTTAGTAAAAACCCACCATTGTGCCGACCATATATTTCAAGATAATCGCCACCTGGGTGGGCCGCATTTCTTACATGTGCAGGTGAATGCAAATCCTCCAATAGATGCAAAACATGGCCGAGTGATACGAATAACTTGGCTTGGTTTATTTCTCTCTCCTTTTTTGAACCGTTAAATGACGCTGCAAAATAATGAAAAGCATTTGGAAGATTATAGTCATTTGTACGCGCAGTAGTACCCAGAGCAACCGAGCCATCAAGCGCCCACGAAATATTATCAGTACGGTCGCCATAAGCATCAAACGGTGACATCGCCAGCGAGGCATGGGGGCTTTGCCGTAAGATATTAAGCACTCCAACACCCGTTGCATACAAGGGGGGTGGCGCATAGGGTGTTCTTGCAGGATAGGTGAACTGGGCAGAGTAAAAATGGTTGTTAAACCGACCATCTCCATCAAAAAGTGCATCGTGAAAGAGCGCATCTTCTAAAATTGAGCCTGCTTCAATTAATGAAATATAGGAGGTTTCACTATAATCAAGCAGGTTAGTGGGTTTACCGTCTTCACCAAGCAGTATATTGCCGTTTTTATCGGTGGCGTTTTTTAGGTAAGTTTGGCCACCTGTAAACAGTATTTGTTTGCTTATTTCTTCATGGTCTTTCTCAAAGCCACCTAAACCTTTTGCTGTTATTGCGTATTCTAAGTACTCTTTCGGCTCATATTTTTCAAATACTTGGCTTTTGTAATCACTGTTATTTAGCTTCATTGCTAAAGCAAAGTAATTTAGATTTTCAGCACCCTGTTGCTCTTTAATCTTTATGCATTTTGAACTTAAAGCGCAGCTGGTTATGGCTTGATGGGTATTAATTTCAAAGGCAAAACTTGAAAAAGGCAGCATTAATAGTAGTAGTATTCTAAATTTCATTTAATGACCCCAACCGCTAGTTAGGCAAGAATCTTGCTCGCAAGCTAAAAAATCACGTCCGGTTCCATCTTTGTGGA
>JAUTBQ010061211.1:0-17208 GCA_032361185.1 Lepetodrilus ovalis
AACACCAAGGCCATGAGGACCACCGCGACATTTTACCCCAGCTCCCAGGTAACATTCCTTCCATCACCTGGGTAACATTCCTTATGTCACCCTTTCGCATGTAACATTCCTTCTGTCACGTTCTCCCAGGTAACATACCTTCTTTCACATTCTCCCAGGTAACATTCCTTCTGTTACTCATCGCCTATAGGTGCAATATTACCGCCGCGACGTAAAGCAATAATTCAATCAAAACCCTTCTGTCACATTCTCCCAGGTAACATAACTTCTGTCACATTCTCCCAGGTAACATTCTTTCCATCACCTGGGTAACATTCCTTCTGGCACCTTCCAACTACTATTTATTGTTTTTGAACAGAAAACCATTATGCAGGAATGGAAATTAGCACTCGCCCACTAGCCCGGGCCATTTCTCCCAATGCTAAAGGTATCCTAAGGGCTATTAGAAATTCATGGTTTTTGTAAACATTTGTTATTTGTATCATTATTCGGGCTAGTAAGTTTTATAGGTAAGTTTCCATCGCTGAATGGCTCTATAGATACATGTAGTCATTATATTGTGGACTGTGATACAGGAGTTTGTGCTGCACACGCCGGACGTGGACGCCACAAAGATCTGGGTGGGGAACCTGGGGAAGACGGCCACACACGCGCTGTTGTACGCCCAGCTGTACACGGCGGACGGCACGTGTCACGGCCTGCACGCCTTCGTCGTTCCCATCCGCGACCCCGCGACCTTGCTGGCTCTCCCGGGGGTCCTGGTCGGGGACATGGGGGAGAAGATTGGCCTGAATGGTATAGACAACGGGTAGAGTAGATTTTAATTTTTACGTCTTTTTGTTTTTTGTGTAATGGGCAGAACAAGGGTTTAATTGTTTATTGATCGTGTAAGTTACATGTAGTGTTTACTTCACAGGTTCGTTGCTTTCGACAAATACCGGATTCCCCGCGAGTACCTGCTGGACAAGTTCGGAGATGTCACACAAGATGGCCGCTATGTCACACCATATAAGGTGATACTTGTCCACCAATATGGCAGCATTTCTTTCCAGTGACACCCCGGCTGTATTTGATTAGAGCTCAAGAGCTTATTCGCGTACCACTTTGGACATGCGCATTATCACCAAAACTATTTATAACACGAGTGTTGTTGACAAATGAGGAATGTGTTTTCACCTTCCACCATGTTTACTACATCACAACTCTTATGCACATCAGCACCAAAATTGTTTTTACACTCGCCAATCAGATTTGAATTATTTCCCTTGACTCGGTTCGAGTATCCCGAATGAAATACGGTACACTTGTCCCTGTTGTATATACACCTCTGTGGACCCCTAGTATCCAGAATATTAATAACAATCATATTTTCCTTGGAGAAATATTGTCTCGCACAATTAATGTACAGGCAACTCAGCATGCTGGGTTTTACTCCTTGCCAAATCTTTTCACCCAGGTTCTTGGGCATCTCATTCTATCATTCTATCACAAATTTTAAATTTTCATAATTTCAACTATTGTATTCATCCTATTGATTCCAATTCACCTGCAACTGCATCAAATTATTGTATGATATATCAAATTTTACCATTCATCTCTATTATCATAATCATAATTTCAATTACATTTTTTTTGTCATGTTTTTCAAGCTTCTTCATTTTGAATACATTCTAATATAATAGTTAAATAATTACTGTTTAATCATCACAAATGGGTGAAAGATTCCCACAGCGACATTGAACACCATAATCACCCGCTCACTCACTCACTCAGTCACTGTTAGCACTGTGTAACGGTGGATGATACTCTCTACAAATGCTCATATTATTACAGTTTTATTTATTTTATTTACTTGTACTATCCTATAAGGCTGGGGGTATGTCATGGACCCCAAATTCAGCCTTATATAGAGGGGACACTGTATATATATAGTGCCCCCTTGATATAACATGGTCCGATGCACCACGGATTCAGATATAACGCAGGGTCAGACGTGGATCCCATTTTTATTTTCGGTATTTCCCTGTAATATCGTATAAGGCGGGTACTATAACACAGGGGGTATGTCATGGACCCCAACTTCAGTGTTATATCGAGGGGGCACTATATATGTGAGTCGACTCACTCCACCTCTGCATCTACGAGTAGGACAATGTATATGTATGTATATATCTGTGTTATACAAGACATGTTTCCTAATGTCAATAAACCAATATCAATTTTTGATGGAGCTTCTGTATCATGTTCAATACTACTGGACATCAGAGATGAGCTATATTATTATCATCCTCGCACCCCAGAGGTACTCGTCGCAAATGGGTGAAAGATTCCCGCAGCGACGTTAAACTCCATATTCACTCGCTCACCCCAGAGGTACTCATTATGTTAGCACTTCATCTACCCCTGGCACACATCTAGGGCAACACTCACGCCAACACCTAGACAAAGTAGCTTCGTCTCCATAATGCTTCTGCTATCCGCTATATAGCATAATGCATATGGAGCGATAGACGTCTGGATTTCTGGACTAGCCAACACCCAACCAATGAAATAATTTTCCCGATGAAATCGTAAAAATCTATCCAATGAAATAGATGTTATCATTGTTCTATTTATAGCTCTTATAGACTGTTTGCGCGAGTTTTGCCCTAGGTGTGTGTCAGGGGTAGATGAAACACTAATGTAATCAGTACATCCGGGATGCGAGGATGTTTTAATGTAAGAATTGGAGGTAGCACAATGGTAGACCGTTCGACTTCAGAGCCAAAGGTCCTATGTTCAAATCCTGCCCCGGGAGCCCTGCACCAATGTTTAAAAGTTACCTTTCAGCTGCTGTACCATGACAACGCACTTGTCATACTTGGTGCATCAGTACCAGCCAGTGTTCGCAGGTTTACTGCAACATTCAGTGCAGGTTTCTTCCTGATGATGTAAAGTGTAAGAATCTTGTCAGTCGGTCATTCCAGACTACAGATACATACCTAACAATCTCCCACAAAATATCCATGAAATAGATGAGCTCGGCACTTTCAAGAAAACGTCTAAAAGGTCATCATTGATCACCTATTTCACAAAAGTGCATTGAAACAGTTTTACTGCATATTTGTACTATAAATTTGTATTATAATAATAATAATAATAATACATGTCCGTTATTGTGCTTGCGTCATGGTCAGCATTCAATACTGTTCCTCATTTTGAGTTCCAGCAGGAAGAAGAAATTTCTGATGCCCAAAAATTGCCTTCCAATCAAGATCCTTTTTTCTTCTCAAAAATAAATACAATAAAAACCAGATAGTTTTGATTTCAAAATAGTTCATTTATTGTCATGTCTCAGATGAAGTATCCTGTAAAAGTTGAGAATGTTACATCGCAGTAACGATAACAGCTCATTTATAACATGAAGTAACTGCAACATTTTCATAAATATAAAACGGAGAGAGAGAAAAAAATGAAGATTTGTACCATTAAAATATTTCTGTATACAATATTAGAGATCACGGTTAATTTCTGGACAGTTTATTTAATTACAAACATACTCCAGAGAGCTTCTATTATGTGCACGTACTTCCAGTTGTCACGGCAACGAGAAGACTGCAGAGTGTCGGTTCTACTTTAACAAGTGGAACTATGTGGTATGTATACATTACATGATATGTGATAGGGGATGTAACTAATATTAAAGTATCAGTGAATACTAGTATATATTAATAACCCAGTAACTACTAATACTTGAACATAGGTGAAGATAAATATTTAATTACCTATATGTATACCGGTGAATATAAGCATAATTTTCCACACCTGGGGCCCATTGCACGACACTCTTGTAGCACTACAATAGTTGTATATGGGCTCCAGCCACAATAAAAAGTGTTGACATTACAGTAGTTGTAGCCTACAAGAGTGTCGTGCAACAGGGTCCTGAACTAAAAGAGTACCAAAACTACTTAAAACTGAATTTAATGTCAAAGTGACATGTGATCGCAAGTCTGCAAAATAAAGCTAAATTTTCGTCCACTATTGCTTTCTTTCTAAAATCGGTTAAACTATCACATTGGTGTTTGGAATTTACATATGACAAATCTATGGCAATGATGGTGTTCATAGTTTTATATTCGCAGTCTCTGACGAACAGTCAATCTTCTTTTATTAAAGGAAGAAAACCGATATGACATGGAAGCAAATAAAGTAAAATAAATGCAAATGTGCATAGTATGGCAAATAAATAATGCATATGTTTGAATGAAATGACATAAAATTTCTACAACATTACAAAAACTGACAAACCATGATATGAGTTAATTATAACAGTGGAAGCAGACTAAAAGGCCAACTAAAATTTAATTAAAAAAAAAATATAGATTACAACAGAAGGTACAATGTATGTGTTGAAGCCTGTGGTTAAAGCAGCTGTAATTAAAGGATCAAGCTTTTTTTTTTTATTGCAATAATTCAGACAGTTAGAAAATGGAAATATTCACACTACAAAATGACCATAATCTAAATACCTTTATGATTTATCTAATATTATAGAGGTAGATCTTGGATGTCTTGTCTAAAGGGAGCTATGATCTTGAAATGAAATTCCCAGTACCATAACAAATATTGCAAATATATGTAAAGTCAAAATATTGTAACTATCTGTAGACCAAATACTGAAAACACATGTATTGCCAATATATTGTAAATGCATGTATGCCCAAAACATTGTAAGTACATGTATTGTCCAAATATTGTATTTCCAATATTATATGATTTTTGATCGGGTATCTAAACTTTCCAAGAATATCTGATTAAGGATATTGTCGAATACATGAACACAAATGGGATGGATACATTTGAATACATTGATCCAGAGATTTATGGTCAAAAAAATATTAATAAATACTTGACTATTCTTATCTAACTACTTATAGATATGTACTACTATACTACTGCATACCATTTCCATTCAAGTGCCAAAAATAACTATTGTTGTTTCATTACTAATTATTATGCACAAAAGTTGTATAGATTTTACAATTTTTTAACATTATAGAACTATTTATTATGACATTTCAATTTTTAAACAGGAAATAACATTGAAATCAAACAATAATTTTGCACTACAATAAACAGCAATCACACAAATAACTTGGAAAATGCACCAAAAATTGCACTATGGAAATCGGTCACCTGACCGATTCTAATTTTAGAAACTCACGCATCAGTTCTAAATATAGCATTTTGGAAAGGATGTTTGGACATTGGTGAAAGAAACAAGGGCATGTACATATAGACAAACAAAATATATCTCTGGTTGCCATGGGCAACAACTGTGTTTTCTCATGAGAACGCTTGTATGTACAAAGCAAATACCAATGTTCAGAATGATGAGAGTTTGTTTAAAAATAGTGTATGAACAGAATAACAAAATATGCACACACATGTATATAATTTGCATATGAATCCAAACTATTCATGTTTGTAAAACATTTATACACATTAACCTACAACAGATATTTACAACATAAAATTAAAAGTACATATATTCATAGATCCTTGTAAACTACCTTTGAACATTCATAAATATTTTTCCTGCATTGTGCAAACACATACAATCACAATTAATTGATGTAAAGTATTTAATGAGAATATATATATTTGATTTGTCTAGACAAGCACTTAATTAATCCAGATACTTATTCCTTATGTCTCAGTAGTTATCAGTATTTTCATACTTAAATTAATTAATTGAAAGCCACCACCAGCCACTACTAGTTTTAAAAGCCACCAGCAATTTATTCATCCAGTGTTAAAACCTTAGCTTAGATTGTATGCTTTTAAAATAAATTTCCATGTACACATTTCCTTTTTTGGAAGTGGTGGGACCCATCAGTTGACCTTTCCTGCAAAAGCATCTTCTATAAAAGCAAGCATGGCAGAATGACGCCAAAGATGTTGAGACGGTCTACTATTCACACATGTTAGCATAAAGCTGCTGTTACAGGTACATCCAGTGAGTTGCTGTTTAATGTATTGTTATACACGACAATAAAATCCAGAGAACTCAATCTGCTCCTAACATCAACTGATTTCAACATATTTTATTGAGAAAAGTTCAAAAGGATTGGACAGACGCGAAAACATTTATCTCAGTCCTCTCCTTATCCTTGCACAGGAGTCAGAAATAAAATCCTGTTTAAAAATGTACCTAACACACAATTCAATTTTCGCTGGTGGCAACTAGAGATGTTCAATAGAACAGTGATGGTGATAATTCAGCAATTCTATAAACTTATTTATCATCAGCTGCATAATCCAACTGCCGATGCCTTAGTAGTAGGACAGTTAGACAATATCTCAGACTTGCTCTCTCACTCTCTTTTCAACACACGGACAATAGACAGGACAAGAGAAATAAATCATCATTTGGCACTCATCAATGTAGATGATTCACTGATACACAATTCACTCACAAGACAGGGCACAAACTAGTGTCATGGGTCTCAATCCACAAAACAATCGTTCCGCTACAAGAGTAGCACTATGTTCTTGTGGAATAGCACACTGTTATTAATTAATGGTTTCTTCTTTGTTGCAACAATCAGGATATATCATTAATAATAAGTAATGATTGATGGTATTTTGAACATAAATGTATTACATACAACATTCTGTCCAATCAAGTTAGGAAGAAATCGGTTAACAATAAAATGGAAGAATACTTGATAGATAAAAAAAAAAAATCCTTAACATTAATTTTCCATTCTTCATAACCTTCTAGGATCAACATTGACTTAGTTTACATTTTTTGAAATCATGTAACACTCAGAAACTTCTGAGATTTTGTACGGACAATACCATGAATACAAGCCACAAACATGTGCATACTAGCATACCATTTATGTACTAGTATTTTAATTTATGATAATACAGTACACACCTTATAGGCATTGAGATAATGAACGCTGATTAATCTCATTGCAAGAAATGTAATAATTTAATCATTATAAAATAACACCCATAAACTGATAAATGAAAGTGGATTTGTGAGATATTTAATATTATGTCTGTAAAGGTGACACTATACCTCACCAAAAAATAAATAATGAAGTAATGTGGGCTTCCCTGCTGACCTATATCAACTGTAGAACTGATAGTACAATGTGATTGTGGATAGCGCTTGTCTCATCAGTCATATTATTTACTGATTTATGTATCAACTTCCTCTGGCTTTATTAATAAATATTTTTAAAAAAACCAACAATCAACAAAATTTGACCTATGTTGCAAGTTCGATGCTTTTCAAGTATTAAAGCTGATTGCGGAATTGTTGAGTGCATAAGAAGCAGTGTAAAAAAGTGAATGCAGTTAATGTGATGAGCTAGATACCACTCCATACTAGAACTATTAATAGCAACAAACTGAAGGTCATGAACCAAGAAGTCGAACAAGCCAAAATTACCTGGGCTGCATTCAAGTTGCACTACATTTCACTACACTACACTACCATAGTTTGAATTCATTTGAATCAAAATAGTAGCTAACGGGAGCGGATTTAGTAAGTTGGATAACTTTTTTCCAACCCTTTTCTAATGAATAAAACATGTTTAAATCAAAACGGTTTGCACGTCGGGATCCAAAATCATAGTGAAAAGTAGCACTACATAGCACTGTGTGTATGTTGGCCGAATGGTTTCTGTAGCAAAGTGTAGGCTGAACGCACCCCCAGAATACAATGACTAACAACATAAATATTTTTAAAACTGCTTGACTTGATAATTGCATGATCAGTAGTGACTGAACTCTGGCATTGAGCCAGTTACCTGGCCAGATAACCATCTCGTTAATTATTCGTGAGTCCGTCAGTAGTCGGTGTGGGATGGTATTGACTTTGAATGGTGATGCGATGACAACACTTAAGCTGAGCGACTTATTTGGTCCTTCAAAATATTTAATGTACTTCTCCTACTGACTAGTAACTTGCATTAGTTGTTGTAGAAGAAAGAGAAAACGTTTTGTTGTTGCTATTTACATTGTTGTAGCTAAATATACTGATAGAAAAATTTAAAGGAACACATGCATATATAGTGATATGACATTGTTTCTGAGTGATTTTATAACATACCCACTAGAAATGCACTACCAAAATTTAACAGTAATCTTTCTCTGTGCTTGAAGAATATGATTATAAAGATACAATGAAAATCTTTCGCATGTCAAAATGTGATTATTTTTTTTAAAGGTAAATTTGAAACAGTGTCAATCTATGAAATAATGGCAAAACAATACTATTGGTATGATTTCAACAAACATCAGCAACATAACTTTGCTGTACATTTCAACAAGTCAAAAAAAATAGTTTTCTAGAATTTGGAACATGTACCACTTCGCCCCATACATTACAGACCATTAACTTAGATGCACATTTTGAATATCTAAGAGAGGAAGGGCATAATAGTCCACGATGAACTGATGAACACATTTTATCCGTAGTATTTCAAGAAGATATAGTCGGTTTTGTTAAAACATAGACACATCAGGTACGAACCTTTTCAGATTTGTGTTAAATACATAATTTACAAACTACAAAACAATACATTCCCTTATTTTTTTCTTTCAGTATATTTTAAATCTACTAGACATATTTCACATTATATAGTACCGTAATTACCATAATAATTCGAACAGCAGAAAATAATTAAATTTGTGGCTGTTCGAATTATTAGAAAAAGATAAAATTGAAAATTATCTGTAATTCAAATTAGGGACAACAAAATGAAAGTAGAAAATATGGTTGTAGTTGAAATGGGAAAGAAATAAAGGATTCTAAAAATAAATTAAAATATTAAATTTGAAAGATGACTGTATTCAAATACACTGTACATGTATTTAGAACATTAATATTTGAAAAGAAATGATCATGTTCATATTTTTTTGGTCAGAAAAACAATAATTTTGACAATTAGTTTTGGTTTAATTAGAGTAATTACGGTATCTAGAAATGAGAATTTGATGAAAAGCAAGATAATGTCTTATTACCCAAAAGGGCAGGGGATTCTTTGGTGTTTTCATTTCCTGCTGGTGTGACACTGGTTATTAGTATATACTGTACTATAGTCACAACACAACAGCACCTCTCAAAGCTATGGAATCATGGAAAATGTCTCACCTTGAATACATCTATTCCTAGCTTCCTTCCTCAAATTCTGACGTTACAATTTGATGAAAACCAATCTAATCCTCAAAACCATATCATATATACAACTCTGGGCTTTAATAAAACTCTGGATCTAAACGAGATAGTATGCTGCCTTTAAATTGTGTCACATTCATTAACTTTACACTGGACATGGAAAGCAAGGAATAGTTAAAAACAGCATAAATCCGGAGATCACTGCAATTCTTACAATGAATTGTGAATATTTCCGCATTCATGTTAACTGTACAGGTAAAAGTACAAAGGGTAAAATTAAACAAATAGATTATACAAAATAATGCATATTCATATTTACAATTGATACATTTGGACAAACTACCTGGACATTCCAGAACAGCTTATTATGCAGCTTAACTTAAAAATCATTCAAACCCTTGTGTGTGTGGCACACAGAATAGGTGTAGGTGCACTATGACATTCAACTTTATCAAAGCCGACAAATCTTTCATTGCAATCACTTTCGACCAACAACCATACAAATTCCAAGCGACATTGGCATAGCAGATGGCAGCCCACCATAGTGGGATATTATAGCACAATCACCCCTTGTGATAGATATATTCAAAATATACACATGTATACATAACTTTAGAAGCAATGTACAGCATGATTGTGTAAATATGTATACAGCATTGGTCCCATCATATTAAGTGAGTATGTGATTTGTTAACACAGCTAGCATGATTCGATGCCCAGCCAATGTGTCTTGGATTTGAAAATATATACGATGGATGATGCCACAATGGACTAATGTAATATTTTATACAAGGGCGGATAACTCTTCCTGAAAAAGTGTCATGTTGGAGGCAAAGCACCAAATGAGCTGATCCGGTCAGTTTTCATTCACGACCGTGATACAATACACACACCAAGGCAGATATTGTCTGGAAATATGACAAATGTCCCATAAAGCTTATCACAACCTTTCAACAAATATTATGTTGCTTTCATTCGTCGTGCTCCCATCAGCTGACGCGTTGCCATTTCTGCTGTAGCCGTCACTGATTGGTGGAAGTCTGAGATTCTCCTTCATCTGAGGCACTCGTTGATTATCACTCGTAGGGGGCGCAGCTGCCAGACCGCCATTGCTTGGAGAAGCCACGTGACCACCTTCTCTCGGGGAAGCCGAATGATCTCTGTTGCTATTGGAAGGCACACGACTGCCGTTCCTCGGCGAGGCCTTGTTACTTCCAGGCAATACTCTGTGATCGGTCATGGGGAGCGGCCTGTGATTGCTGTCGTGACGTGTGATCTTAGTCAAGGTCACGGGCTGCTTCTTCTTATCTTCCGCGCGGTCGCGCATGTTTATGCCGCTGGTGATGAGGTTGCCAAAGCCCTCCTGGTGAGCAAACGCATACCCAGATCTCAGAGACCTCGTACTCCGACGCATCGTGGATTGTCTTCGTATGTTGAGGTCCCGTGACCTCGATTTGACCTTGCGCATTCGCTGTCGCAATCGGACTCTGTCCGACAGCGAGGGCACGATATTTGTCTGATAGAATCGGAAAGCAACCATAGGCATTATCAACACAGTACATGTCAAAAGCAAACAGAACCAGAAGTTTGCCGAAGAAAACGTCTCAAATGCCACTCCCACATATGTGTACTTGATGCCTTCAGAGTAGAAGGCCAGCATGAAACAGAAGTAGTAGATAATGCTGCCCCACACAACAAAGTGGTTAAATCCTGTCCAGTAGGAAGTATCCAGAGCACACTGAAAACAATAATTAAGAAAATTAAATATCTAAAAGATACGTTTAGTGAGTGTTTTATTGTTGTTGTTTTTTGTAATGGGGTTTAGAGTCGCTTTCTAGAATTTTCACTAGTAACACGACTTCATTTTGTAAGTAATGAAAACTTACTTCAATATCACTACCACACTATGATATGGTCCATGTACATCTTCACCAACCCTCACATGCTTCAAGACTGACTTAAATACTTATTTTCTAATCTGATTTTAGGTCTGCTTTCAAGATTCTTTCACCTACATCACGCTTGTATTAGGACATGACGAGACCTGCAACAACCTTAGCACTGAATGTTTCAGTAAACTTGCAAGCACCGGCTAGTATTGACAGACCAAGGGAGATAACTCTAGTGCCATGTGAGAGATGGCAACTACTATCAACATCGTGTCAGAAATGTAACATTAGCGAACAATAATGCCCTGGGTGGGATTTGAACCCGGAGCTGTTGGCTCTGTAATCCAAACCACTGCACTACAACCCGCCTGAAATCGCTACTAAGCACCAGATGGACATGAGCACTATCCCAGTTAATAAGGACACCCAGTTATAAGGACACCCACCCTGAGATTGACTGCCACCACCAGTATGGAGGACACCATGCAGCCGAAGGACTGATGGTCGGACTCGGTCATCCCATCAGGCCCTATGGACAGTCCGAACGTCCAGTAGGGGATGAAGAAGAGGACCAGTGAGGACACGATGCCCTCCAGGACGCTGTACAAGAACATCTTCTTGTTGAAGAGGGCGTCCCTCAGCCCGGGCGTATACAGCTTTGGGTACCGGGTGGAGTAGTCGTCGTTCACATCCTGGGGAGAACATCAAACATGGTATTCAACGTGGCATTCAGGCATATCTAATAGTCCACGAAAGTGTTGCACATGTAGTCCAGTCATAAACTTGATTATACTATTACACTATTGCAAAATGGCTGGAATTAGAGTAGGACTGCAGTATGATCTTGTGAAATGCAGGTCAGGTATTGAGAAATGTTGTGTCCATTAAAGCTGCAGTCATCTACCCGACAAACTAGCTGTGTAATGTCATGTATATTTGCTAGTACTCGATCTTGCGTAGTACTGACCTGGTCAAAGATTCCCAGCACAAGGATAGGCAGTGACGTATAGAACACATTGTATAGAGATATGAAGTATGGATCATACAGTGTCTGGAACACAAACAGGGTATTCGTGTATGCATTACAGTCAACAAACAAGAGACTAAGCTAGGTGTGGAAAGTATTTGTGATTTGTTAAATCACCACATGTGGTATATTTGGAGGTTTGTTACAGGTGTATAATGAAACTCAGTATTAGGGCTGTATACCTTTTAGATTTTTACGATTCCGATACCTGTGTCGATACTTGTAAGAATGAAAGAATGAACAAATTTTTTTTTATTTATATATTTTATATTTCATTCATTCATTCATTCATTCATTCATCCATCCACCCATTCATTCATTCATTCATTCAATTTCAATCTCAATATATTACAACTCCATCCTCAAAAGCCTCACCTGAGCAGAAAACCCACAGAAGAAGGCATACCAGAAATGGCACAGGGTGAACGCAAAGTTTTTGTAGAAGAAGTACTTGAGGAACTTGCACATGCGGAGGTACGACCAGCGGCCGTGGACCAGCAGCAGCCTCTCCAGGTAGCGGAACTGAGCCATGGAGAAGTCGCTGGCTAGCACGGCCTGCATGCCTTCCTGTCCGCTGATCCCCACGCCGATGTGAGCCACTGAAACACGCCGCAGAACGTCGTACACACCACTGTCTTAATAAGGCATCCATGTCCCACAGGGCATGAAGAGGATTAAGTAATATAAGTAATAAGGCATCGCTGGCTGTCTCCAAAGTTCTGAGGTCGCGATTTGCCAAGGTTAAATAACTCAACAGGGAAGAGCCCTGGGACCTGGAACTTCTTCCATAACACAATCGTAGTGCTATCGGATTCATAACTTACTTTACATATATAGCGAGTATTGAGTCTTGTAGCACTACAATCATTCAGTCATGTTCTAAAAGTTAATATGGTAAAAGTTGTACAGTTATTTTTTATTTAAATTTATTCATTTGTATTTGTATTCGTGATTTTACTCAAAGAAAATAAAATGTCAAAATGTTCTGAAAGATCTCAAAATCATAATGATAATACAAAAAAAAAGAAAAATCAAGTTTGAAAGCAAAATATTAATATGTCTAAAGAGATTGAAGATTTCAAAACAACCACTACATAGTTACGTTGCGTGAGCAAGTTATTGTTTTACATCGCAGCAGGAATCTTTCACCCACATGCGATGACATAAAGTTAGGGTAGAATGCTTGCAGTTTAATCCCTCGCAGCTTACAAGTATACAGTGTTAAAAATAATAATCTATGAATAAACAGCGGTAGTGCTAACTTTTGATCATGCTGACGTCGTTAGCTCCGTCTCCGATGGCCAGCGTGATGGATTTCTTGTGTTTCTTGATGAGCTCCACCACCAGTGCCTTCTGTAGCGGCGTTACTCGGCAACAGATGACGGCCTTGCACGCAGACCCAAGCTCCAGCAGCATCATCTCCAACTCCGGCTTCATCGCATACGCCTGCAACAACGCCCACACGTGTCAGAAAAACATCCAGGAAGTAAAGTCTCTGTCAGATCTCGCCCTGTTAGATATCAGTCCATCAGCAGTACAGGATCTCATCCGAACCCTGTCTCGAGCCCTCTACATAAATGTGGCATTAACATTCCCCATACAAACTGATAGGCATGAAATATTGTCATTTACATGCCAGGGCACAAGATCACACTTCACGATCCAATCAGAATTGATCATATATTATATAGACCTATCAGAATTAGTCAGAATATTTCAACATATCTTATTGAATTTATGTCAATAAAATATGTTGAAATCAAAATCAAATAATCAGAATCTATCCTGCGTAACAACACGATCCATTTAGAACCTGAAGAAATCTAATATAAGAAATGAAGAAAGAAACCACTCTCTTTGTGGCAAGTTCTCTGTGTAGGGAATACTCAAGAAGCAGTGATACCGGTAACTGCCTGTATAATTGCTCAACTCACCAGACTGTGACCGCTGATGACCACTGCAAACTCCCCGTACTCATCCAGGATCTCCACGTTGCCGTTGGCGCCGTTGTAGTGGGTGTTTGGCGTCTGGCCATTGGCGATGACCACGCCGTCGGCCGGCTTGCTGGTGTTCTTCTTGTGGACGTCATCCAGGGCCGACCTGAGCTGAGCTTCCACCTCCTCGAACGTGTCCGCGTTGATCAGGAACGGCTCCTCCATCTCCTCCGACAGCAGGTGGCACGAGTACCCGATGTTGATGGCCGTCTCTGGAACAAGCACCAAACAGACATCAATGTCAGATGTTACTCTGTCAGGTGTTTCCTTGTCACGTGATCTTTCCCTGTCAGATGTCATTCTGTTAGATGTCACTTTGTCAGATGTTACTATTGACAGGAATTGGTCTTTCAGGTGTTTCCTTGTCACGTGATCTTTCCCTGTCAGATGTACATTCTGTTAGATGTCACTTTGTCAGGTGTTATATTGTCAGGTGTTATTTTGTCAGGTGTTATATTGTCAGGTGTTATATTGTCAGGTGTTATTTTGTCAGGTGTTCTTTTGTCAGGTGTTATATTGTCAGGTGTTATTTTGTCAGGTGTTCTTTTGTCAGGTGTTATATTGTCAGGTATTATTTTGTCAGGTGTTGATCAGTCAGATCTTGTTCAGGCGAGTGTTGTTCTGTCGGAACATCACTTAGTCAGATGTTTCTCCATCAGATACTGCTGTCAGAAGTAATTTTGTCAGATTTTATTCAGTCAGATGTTGTTCAATGAGATGTTACTCCATTAGATATTACTCCATCAGAATTAATTTGGTCATATGTTGCTCTGTTAGATGTTGCTCTTCAACATTGTCCCAACAAATATCATTCTAGCCTTATCGCCAATTACATCCAAATAAAATACACTTTATAACTTCTAAAGCTGTTCCTAACTTTTCAACTTGAAATTCCACTAACAACAGAATTCCTTCACAATCACCCATTCGAGAACCTCAAATCTGTAATACCAGATGGTGCCTGTCCAAAAGCATAACTTCAAACTTACCCTGCTTATCCCCAGTAAGCACCCAGATCTTGATCCCAGCGAGGGCCAGACTGGCGATGGTTTCCGGCACCCCGTCCTGAAGCTTGTCCTCAATGGCGGAGGCTCCTATGAGGATCAGATTCTGCTCTATCTCCTCGTACAGCGCGTCCAGCTGGTCATCACGGTTGTCCAGAGACGTGCTGGGGACACGAAATACAGCAATATGAATCCTGCTGCGTTGAATTGTGTCTAAACTGTCTATCATACTGTCTATATGTTGCTCATCCATTGGTTACGACGAGGACCTCGACTTCTTGCATTAACATTTCTGTCAGTATACGATTTAATCAAACGGTAGAAATCAATGTTGCAGCCATATTGCTTACTGTGGTTTCTTTGGGGAACAACGCCTTCAAGAAAACAAACTGGTATCCATGATGAGCCACAAATCACAAATCCTATTACAGGGTGATTATGGAGTTTTAGCATCACTGCGGGAATCTTCCACCCATTTGCGAATACCTATTACAGGTAGTAACTATTATACGTCACATCAAATATTGAATTACAAGATTGTAATACAGTAGATGTTACCTGGCTGTGTGATATCTCTGCCTCCACTCATCGTAGTAAGCGTTGTCGATGACTTTGGACGCGCAGCACAATGTTCTCAGTCCAATCTGGGCAAACTCCTGCAATAAACGTCATTTCGTATAAATTTTATTTGTTTGTTTAGGGTCGTTTTCAATAGTTCTGCTAAGTAATAGCACACATTGTCAGTTTATTCCTACGTTAAACCTACAATCAACTGTTGATACTGTTGAGCAAAGGAGGACAACTGTGGAATTTCCAATTTGGGTTCAAACTGAATGCTTTTAATGCTAATTTCTGCTAGTCTTCCACCGTGCTATGTATTGACCTCTACAACTTATTACAGGTTACTGTCTACCCATTTTTTTTAGTTTGGGTAAACAACTCCTGTCTTACTGTAAATCAAAAACTCACTCATTGTCATTCACTGTCATCATATGCAGTAAAGAAATCCAGTTAATGAAAATCTGATATTCTACAAATATTTACTGTGAAGCAAGTTCTAGAAGAGGCACACAAGATTTCTAAGGGAAATTATTCGACACTTAACAGTGGAACAATACTTACGTTCAAGTGGTGAGAAGTGATTTCCTTCATGTCTGCACAGCTTCTGTCCAGACGTTCAAATATAACAGAGTCGGCTCCCTTGCAGTATAACGTGATGACGTCATTCATCCTCACAATAACCTATATACAGAGAGCTCATGTTGTTATAACAAACCACAGTTAGTCGATTCTAATTCTAATTGAAAATATATGTGTGTGCAAATTAGCTGGAGAAATGTCCTTTCACCAAGATCACAATTCCTGTAATACTGTAAATCGCAAAATGTTAGCGTCATTAAACTTTAGCATCTGGTGGATTATCAACCTACTAGCGTCACAAAATGTTAACGAGCTCATCCATATGCCTACATCTAAATGTTAATGTCTAAGAGTAACTTGTTAAATCCATTAAAGTTTAATGCTCGTTAAAATTTTATGATTTACAGTATTCAATTCCATATTTTCATGAAAATATCTTGCTATTGAATCTGGAAATATTCAAATCATTATTTTCAAGACAGATTCCGGGAAAACGCTTACCGACATCCTCTTCCTGAAGTTGTTAAAGTCCAGGATACATAGCAGGTCGTACACCTCTTCCTTACCCTGCGCCTCGATAGTGATAGTGTTAGGTGTCCGTGACTGAAAACAGATGCTATTAGTCAGACAACATATCAACAGAACAACAGCATAGTCTGCACCTAATGTACAACCTTTTGTGATGAACTTTCTTTTGTGAGTAGAGGTAAATGAATGAACGAATAAATTATTGTTACATGTCACCGTGGGAATATTTCACCCAAACGTAAAGACTACAATGTTATTTTACAACATAATTACTGAAAGAAGAGGCCATCCCAAGTCAGTTCAAGATAATTATGGTAAGTACAGTGCCCCCCTCTATATAAGGCTGTACCGTATACCGGGAAATTTTCGAGGTGCGAAATTATCGTGGTTTGAGACCCAAAGTGGTTTCAAGGATTTTTGTTTTCAAGTTTGTCCTGTTTTATTA
>JAUTBQ010061322.1:0-17200 GCA_032361185.1 Lepetodrilus ovalis
ATGGGGTCCACATCTGACCCAGCCTTATATCCGAATCCGCTCTGTATCGAGCAGCCTTATATCGAGGGGACACTGTAACACTAACTTGTAATAAATTTGCTTCTTGATGTTTAGATATCAAACTTTTTGTTTTACATTATATCATATCTAATTATGCATTTGTATTTCCTTGTAATATCTCTACATAATTCCAATGGCAATATAACGCATATTCAAAATCAATATACACACATTTTCAGCATAACCCACATTTAGCAAGATAAAATAACATGTCATCAATTCCTACTATGAATAGAGTGGTGCCATCCACACAGTGTATACATTTCTGTGGTCGGTGTTGACCGAGAGGACACACCGTCCACACAGACACTGACCACATCCTGCTATCACTGACCAGTCCAGTCTGGGCCATGCAAAACCAGTTGTTTTTTACACTTGCATAAAACCACAAGATGTTAGCTGCCAATGTAATGTTAAACAAGCACCTAGCTTTTGGGAGACGTTTCACAATGCTGAGCTTCACATCAAGAAATGACACAAAACTGAAGACCATGTTAGAGTTACGAGTTATAAGGATGGTGTAAAGCAAGGACGGTGTTGTGAGCGTGTCCAGGTGGCATTGACCTGTGACATACTGAGCCCAGCTGACAACGTGGACTTGTAACACCTTTTGTTAACCTTCAGCCACACACAGGTACTCTGGTGAGGACTGGTCCTCAAACAACCCATCCAGTACCAGAGTACCAGCTATCAGGTCCTCAAACAACCCATACTTTCTGAGTACGATTTCATGCTCAATCTCAAATTTTTTATGGGAATTAATCAACAAAACGAGTTGAGCATGAAATCGTACTCAAGAAAGCTTTGTAATCTCGGGGCCAGGTCCTCAAACAATCCATCAAGTATCAGTAATACAAGATAGTCGTGATGAAGTACCAGAATCTCTAGATCTATATATGCTAGGTCCTCAAACAACCCATCCAGTACCAGAGTACCAGCTATCAGGTCCTCAAACAACCCATCCAGTACCAGAGTACCAGCTATCAGGTCCTCAAACAATCCATCAAGTACCAGAGTACCAGCTATCAGAGGCCAAGATTACGATACTTTCTGAGTACGATTTCATGCTCATTCTCAAATTCTATATGGCAATTAATGAACAAAACGTTGAGTTGAGCATGAAATAGTACTCAAGAAAGCTTCGTAATCTCAGAGCCAGGTCCTCAAACAATCCATCAAGTATCAGAGTACTGGCTATCGGGTCCTCAAACAATCCATCAAGTATCAGAGTATTGGCTATCTGAGAATATGAAACCTTTCGAGTACAATTTCATGCTCAAACATGGAGATTTGGGAACAAATTCTTGAGTTGAGCATGAATTTGTACTACTATGATCTTAGTGGAGACGAGGCCTTCATAACAAGGTGCCGTGACTTACATGCAACCACCATGTAATCGCTATCTGGTTTACAATGCAATAATACTTGCTACTACAAGATAGTCATGATGAAGTACCAGACTCTCTAGATCTATATGCTGTAGGCAGATTGATTTATTGCCGAGCGTCACTGCTGGAATGTTTCACCCACAGACTGTAGGACCATGATCATACTTCCCCCAGTGTTAAGAGGTAGGACCATGATCATACTTCCCCCAGTGTTAAGAGGTAGGATCATGATCACACTTACCCCATAATACTTCCCCCAGTGATAAACCACAAACATTTCCATAAACAATTAACAGGCTTGAATAAAGTTACACTCTCAGGAATTTGAACAATCTATTACTTTTTTTTCCTTCCTTGGAATTTTAAGAATGCGATTGCTTTCATAATCCGAGATCGGAATAATTTTGACAGATGCACAGAGATTACACAGTTATGTTATTACTAGTGCCCAAATTACCTAGCAGGCCAGCGTAACTGATTTGTCCTGCATGGGGCAGTCTTCGCTGAAGATGGGTATAAATATATAAGGTAATGTGTTGGCAAGCATCCCTGCTTAATTCCCTGACACAATGGCTCCAGGTTCAATCAGCCCAGACATTCCATGCAGGCAGTACAGCAGGAAGGAAGGAAAGCTAACTTTTCTATAATCAATACCAACACAGGCCTGGGATGCGCCGAGACATTTCTGGGCCAGCAGTCAGTCTGGATCAAAGTCAGACAGTAGCAGTTAGCAATAACACAGCAATGTTATACCAGTGTGGAATATCTACCTAAAGCCAACCCTGTACAATTTACAAAGGAATGCCTGAGGTGTGTTTAAAGGTCTCGGCTAGACATCACAACACATTGTAGCCATTTGACCGTATCCTCGTACTTTGAGGAACTGTTCTTTGTAATGTTAGCAGTTGTCTATTAAACGACTAATGATATCGATGTACTTCAAAACTGCTAGTTTTTTTTACATCTGTAGAAAGTCAAAGAAATCTTATCTAGCAAATCTTTGTGGATGGGCTCCCTGGAGGCTTGTAATAATTATGTTCAGTTAGCCAGACTCGTTATGACTTTATGTCTCGTGATGATGATATGGCTCTGGTGCTGATGATACAGTGCCCCCTCGATATAAGGCTGTATTTGGGGTCCATGACATACCCCCAGCCTTATAGTACCAGCCTTATATAATAGTGCAGGTAAATAACAAAAAGTAAAAATGGGGTCCATATCTGACCCAGCCTTATATCCGAATCCGCTCTGTATCGAACCGCCTTATATCGAGGGGGCACTGTATTGCATTTTTTTTTGTACTATCCAAATATGAAACTTTGTCATCCAACTCCTTTACCTCTCCCCCAATGTCCCGCACCTAACACTCCATGGATGACATCAAGTCATCTGTGCTATGAATAGTCCAAGTTTCCATGAAGTAATTCCGGGCATGAGATCATCACACCGGCAAAGAAATGCCAGACTTTTATCTCATCCACACTTCTACCCCAGCCGCAGTGGGTTTTATGTATAGACATAATCATCACTTTTAACTTGGAGGAGGTTGCCAAAGGCATGGACACTTAGCTTCCTTACATCACAGTCATCTGTAGACCTATTGAGAGCTATGTAGACCTATTGAGAGCTATGTAGACCAATTGAGATCTATGGTGACCAATTGAGATCTATGACGCCCAATTGAGATCTACAAAGGGGAGTGACATCCACAACATATGAGACAGTTCCAACAAATTATTTTTTTTTGTAGAAAGGAAGATGATCCTTTAGGTTAGTACAGGAATCAGACACTATCTGTTTCATGTACTTGACTACTGGTGTGGATACTACAGATTCAGGCATATATATGTGCAATGGATCAACTAAAAGGAAATCATATTGGTACAAGACAGCTCATGAAAGACAGTGCTGATTATTAAATAGACATTTAAGAATGCCCTTTGGAATTGAATGCATTCTAAGGAAATTGTTTTATCAACATACTTGAATGGTGGTAATATTATGAGGAAGTGAATAACATGCATGAATATATTTTAAAAGCGAAAAAGTCTTGTAGATTTGTTAAAAGTGAAAACATTTTATGTAGCTGGGTGTGGTATTTGATGCTCCTACTGGTCTTGGCCAGCGGAGTTACCCTTTGGTTCAGTTGGTAGAGTGTTGGACTCACAATCCAGGAACTCGGGTTCAAGTCCCAGGATTGGCAGTGGTCCTGTTTTATTTACTTCAGTATTTAACCCTCACCCTACTATACTGGATTAGGCACATGCACAGCTGTTTAGGGCATCTCTGGTTGCCTTCAGCATGGAGAGGGTTAAAGGTGTATTTCAGTGATAATCATAGCAATATGTTCATGAAGAAGTATCAGAGGGCATAATACCGCTACCAGATTTCAAATCCAAGATTCCAAGCTTAGTTGCTGACAACAGATTTATTTCAAAATTGATGGTCTTGTGGTTTTTTTTTGTCTGGATGCTGGCCTATTTGAAAAGACCACGCTGTCACTTTGAGCAAATGGAGCTAACAATGACCTTATTCTGTGTTGTGTATTATAATAAAGTAGGACTTTTACCATTAAGCCATAATAATAGTTCAGAGGAAAATCTGCACATTCAGGAGAAAGAAAAACATGTATCCATTTTCTAATATGCAAGATGAAGAGAAACCCGTCAGCACCAGTGTAATTTGTCACTTCTGGAGTTTGGCCAGAAGCTTGTTGACAAAGCTAAGGCATCATAATGCCCAGGCCTCACAAGGTTAAGCAGATGATCCCATGTGACATCAGATTCATCCCGATACTGCAGCACAATGCTCGTGTCTTTGATCATCACACAAAGCCCATGTTACGAGCTGTTTTACCATCTTGTTTTTATAGCATATGGTAATAACTGCGAGCAAATTTACACTGCAACCTAAACCAGATAATTTGTTAGCTTGCGAAATAAAACACACCCGTCTGGAAAGTGCTTATTTGAATATACGTTATTTTTCTTGGCTATTTCGTATAAATGTTTAATGTGGTTTATCAGATATTTATCGCTGCATGGTGTTGTGTCTGATTAATGGCTCTGTATTCAACAAATGGTAACAGTTCCAACTAAAATGACCATTTATTACCATAATTGCCATGTGTTATATCTGATGGAAACATATAAGACTTCAGCAGCAATGAAATCAGAGAAGGTATTATTGCATCAGATGACTAAACCATTCTGCTCTTGGTAAACCAAGTCAATTCAGGATTTTGAGCATACATTTTCAGACATAAATAATAATTGAGTGCTGTAATACATTATTTGTTAATTCTTTTTATTTATCAAGTAGTAAAATAAAAATATAATGAAAATCGGTTGTCGTAATCATGTATTTTCATTGGCAGCAATTGTGAATCACTATTTCCTTTGGCTAGCAATCAGCTCTTGCTGTGACCTGGGAAATTCTTTTTCAAAAACCATTTTATTATCGACCCATGACAAATCTATGAATTAATAGCTGTTACTGTTAGATCAGCACTCTATAATACGGAGGAACAACCACAAACCACAAAGGAAATCATGGTCGTTGGGCCTCTCATCAGGGTCATTGGGCCTCTCGAAGAACAACAGGGTTAGCAGCAATGCAATGAAGAAATGACATACAGTAAAAACACTAATCGGAACATGGTAATTTCCTGATAGACCCCAGTTTGATGAGCTTTTATCCGAGCTGGACTCGAAAGGAGGCTGGTTTTCCCCTCCGACAATAATTCCCAGTATTGACTCTGGGTCTGAGGTAGATGAAGGACCATCAGTTGAACCCCAAAACTGTAATCTTTTCAGATTGGTAATGAAAACATTTAACTATGCTCGTTTCCACAAAGAATGCATACTAAGCGGCTGGCGGCCATAATTATGGAAATTAAATAGTCTAGATTCAGCTTGGCAAAGGAAGATCAGTATGCTATGCCAACAATCACTGGGGGTTAAACCCCTAATTAACCCCTTCGTGTTACAGCCGTATACATCGGCTGCATATGCATAAATGTGTATGTGACGATATCTAGGGTGCAATGAAAACAGAGAAAAAGGTATATTACACTATCTAACAGTGCAATTGATTGGGAGAAACATTATTACATCAGAGCAGAACCGTGGGTTTGAGATTTTACATGTTAATTACTGGTTACATTGAAATCAGTCTGTAAACTGACAGTGGATATAAATGATTTAATTAAAAAAGAATGATGGAAAACAATCTAAACAGGCTTGAAGTTGGCACTGAGTCTGTAGTAAAGTATATTGACATGTATATAATTTTGAAAGCAGCTTTTAGTCCCAAGTAAATGAAGGTAATAAATCAAGATATTTTGTTTAAATCAAAAATCAAAAATCAAATAAAATAAATACTTAAAAGAAATAATAAAAATAATAAAATTAATAAAACAAGCAGAAAAAAAAAGTTAATAAATAAATAAAAACAATAAATTAATTAATAAATACCAAAATAAATGAATAAATCAAATAAAATTAAATTAAAAATATATTGTAATTATTATTTACTGTATCAATGATTGTAGTAAGATAGGTACCAGGAATTCTTTTTGCCTCACGGAGATAGATCTCACACATAAAACAGCATCTGACAAAACAACAACAGGAAGCATAACGTACATATGTGACAATGAGTAGATCTACAGTGTACATAATAGCCATCAATCAGCATAATAACTGACCAATTTTTCCGATTTACATATAGCTTGCCCAAAACCAACCCACGATAACTTTGTGCAGTTTGCAATAGAATTCACATGAAGACTGACACCGGGTGTTTGTGGAATGCCATTATTATATTGATGTCTCTAGATGCCAGTCATCAAACAGCAAGCCATGCTTCTACGTCAAAACCATCTGCTGCAACTCTTGACTTAACTCAATGACAGAAGGACGGATATTCCAGACTCTGAGGCATATTAAGAGGAAGAATGTACTCCATTCCCCAACATTTCCCCCTCACAGTTAATTTCCCTGTCAATATCTCGGAAGTGAACCAGGATAAAAGCACCACCTTGTGGACACACCGGTTTCGGTTTCTTGGCTGAATTGTGGCTTACAGCGGTTTTCAATGGAAAATGAAGTGACATTCATTGGGTGTGAAGTTCCATGCAGAGTCCAGTAGCTTCAAAGTTGAATCATCCAAGGACAAACATATTGCAGTGAGTGACATGGAATTTAATGCTGTCTTATAGGATTATGTCGTGATGATGCTTATAGTGGCATGAGAACCAATTACTCTGAATTACAGTATGAACCAAGAGGCCTTGGTACATACAAACTGTGGTCCTATCCTCAAAATGATCATAAGACAATGTTAAAAGGTTCATACAGTAGGGCTATGAGCGTTCTTAGGCTAAGAATATTGTAAGAAAGTTTCGAGAATAGGCCCCAGAATTTTATTCTCATAGAATCCCATCTAGTGACATGGAGAAAATAAAATAATCAAGGTTGACAGTATGCATATAGACAGTACACTCTAACCTTCCCAGCATGTAGGCATGTCCCTGTAAGCAGAAAAAAAAGCTTGTGGAACGTTTTTCCAGATTGGGATTTAGAGCTACATGTATTATCAAGATTATTTCGATCATACTTCGGCTTGTCAGTTTATTGATCGAGTTGCTGCTCATCGTCTCCACAGGGCAGGTGTAATATGTCATTCCTTTGCGATGATGTCGGTCATTTCACTGCAAGAGGAATCTTACAACACTTGTAGCACTGAGTGTTGGAGTAAATCTTCCAGCACTGGGTATCCTTTCACGAAGCTCTGTTATCCACTAAGAGAGTGGTAGTGCTCTATTTGCTGATAGCTAATAGTAATACACTGCTAGGAGAGCACTACATGTCTCTTAGTAGATAAGAGAGCTTCGTGAAAGGATACACTGGCTGGTACTGATAAACTGGTGAACCAAGAATGATAACTGAACTTCCAAAAGCATAGAGTCAGTGATTATGGTGAGTGAGAGTGATTATGGAGTTTAACGTCGCTGCGGGAATCTTTTACCCATTTGCACGACCAAAAGCATAGACAGAACTATCCTGATCATGTCAAGGGGGCAAATTCTGCAAACATTGAAGCTAGGTTCATGGGTTCAAACTCATCCAGCACTGGCTGGTACTGATACACTGGTGAACCAAGAATGATATGCACTTCCATAAGCATAGACAGAACTATCCTGATCGTGTCAATAGGGCAACTTCTGCAAACATTGATGCTAGGTTCATGGGTCAAACCCCGGACCCATTGGCTACCATTCCACAGACCAACTGTAGCACTACAAGAACACATACTCCATGTTACCTGTATACGAGCTACAACTCTTGTAGCATTATGATAATTTTAATGGTGGCCAGGTTGGATTCTACCTGTAACCTTCTGGGTATCAGTTGTGGAAGCTCTCATATCTACCACGAGTCCATAAGCACTCTCGTAGCAATCTCTAATACATGGCGCTCGTGCACTTACGAGAGGGCTATGGTCTCAAGAAATGATACCCTGGCTTATAGTCGACTGCTGATGGACAAGCAAGCTATGACATAACACCTTGGGTCAAGTCATCTGAAAGCGATACACAACCTCATGCCATTTTCTGACAATCATCTACATTGCAAATTTCAGCTATATATACCAGTAATAACGTCTAGATAAATGTCAAAGGGTTGGTATTTCAATGTCATCAGTATTTATAACAGGATGACTTAGTTTTGATTAGGGTGAAAGACCTAGAAAATTGTCTTGTCAATATTTAGTAAAATTGCAAGGTTCTAGAGCAATGGTTTTGAATGTTTCAATGTGATCAGATAGGTATGTGTATTATATCGTCATTACAGTAGTAATTGATAAACTGTAAAATTTCTCACATCTGATTGTAAATCTGTGATGAATTATACCATAGATCTTTCAATTTACTTCATATATTGGGAAAGTTTAATTTGTCTGTATGTTTCCCTAATAAAAAGACACAGCCAAAGGTTACATTATCCAATATAATATATGAAATTAATAATGAAGCTTGCTGTAACATCCATGTATGAACTAAGCATGCACTCATTAACACATTGCCAATAATTATGCATAACGTAATACAAAGTTTGCATGGAAAATGTTGCTATTTATCTTACCTCCGAGAAGCATATCAGATTCTGATTGGCCGACATGCATGGAATTATTTTCCATTTACCACACTAACATGCGAGAGGTTATATATGTGATGTACCTCACTTCTCTTTTCCAAACTGGTCATCATTAATATTCAATATATGCAAGGATGTATGAATTGCAAATTGTATAACAAGCTAGTCCTGCATAATAGAATGCAGTAATGATATCAAAACAAATTATGTCATTGCTGGTGAAATGTCCTACAATTTGTTAATATTATGAGACCAGCTGACACAGACATTCGCATTTCAACAATTTATTTTTGGTAAGGTACCGGTAAATTAATTTTCAACTGGTCAATGTGTGTGTGTGTGTGTGTGTGTGTGTGTGTGTGTGTGTGTGTGTGTGTGTGTGTGTGTGTGTGTGTATGCAAATGTGTGTCTGTGTTTATTTGTAAATTAGATCTATGTTTCAATAGTGTGTGGCATTAATTATCCAGGCTGCAATTTCCCTGCCTGATGATGAATGGTTCTAAACGACAGATGACACTGCTTTGCTTATCTGAGAAAAAGATTAATGCTATCAGGTTTACGCTAGATTTAACAATGGTCTGGGACAGTACCATTAATCAGGGCATGCCCTGTAAGTATTGTTGGTCCTGGAATGATGTCCTAGAGTACATGTACCTGTTGTTCAGAGTATCATTACAGTACTGGAAGCTCTCATATACACTATATCAGACCATGACGCCCTCGTAAGTGTCCAATCACAGTGTATGAGAGATCTCTAAAAGTCCTTTTGGTTTCTTAGTACAGTGCCCCCTCGATATAACACGATCCGATACACAGCGGATTCGGATATAAGGCGGGGGGGTCAGCCGTGGATCCCTTTTTTTTTAATTCCTTATTTCCCTGCATGAACCCTAACTTCAGCATTATATTGAGGGGACACTGTATATATGAGAGCTTTGTGAAACAATACCCTGAATATATAACTTAATTTGCTAAGGAATATTTGTATCTTTGATATTATATTCATTGTTTTCATTGATCTAGAAATTTCTGGATTTATCATGTCATATGAGTCTTGTCATAGGAGAAAAAGTCATAGGCACATCCATTTTTGTTAAATTTTGTGAATCTAAATTTTTATCAATATCATTCAGTTATTCAAGTTTCTCTTGGATTAATTAAATGCCTGTTCATCAAGCATATTGTTAAGACACTGTTGTGGAATGTAAGCATTACAGTATCCCCTCGATATAGCGCTAAGTTGGGGTCGATGACATCCCCACCACCGCCTTATAGTACCCACCTTGTACAATAGTACAGGTAAATAACAAAAATAAACATGGGATCCCGGTCTGATATACGAATCCGCTGTGTATCGAACTGTGTTATATCGAGGGGACACTGTACCTCAAAAAGTACTTTTCACTTGAGACTGAGTCTAGTGACAGTCGGTTCATTAGACATGATCTGAAACAAGAAGACTGCCAGTCTCCAGACTCAGACAAGCAGACCAGGGTCTGGATAACATGTCAAGTTATTTTGCTTAATTGACATTTTTTCCTGACAAAGAAATTGCATTGCTATTAGAACAAGGAACTGTTGTCTGTCTGTCTTTCTCTACATTTCTTGCTTGTTGTGGCCATTGGCTTAACGACAAGCTTAAAATAGCATAACAATTTCATTTAACTATTACGTTTTTTACCATAGGTTAATAGCCAACTCAAAATACAGTGCCCACTCGATATAACACAGTCCGATACACAGCGGATTCGGATATAAGGTGGGGGTCAGACGTGGATACCATTTTTAATTTTGTTATTTTCCTGTAATATAGTATAAGGCGGGTACTACAACGCAGGGGTATGTCATACCTATATCCCACCCATTCAACAGTATTCTTACTTTAGGACAACTTGTATATCAAACAAAACAAGATAAGATTATTACAATCTCATGCGAATAATGTGCTAACTTAATTTACATGAAACATTTACATATCTACCCTTCAGCAGTATTCGTACTTTCAGAATAGACCCTGAGGTAACGAAATCTTTTTGAGTGTGACTTAATTTGAACTCAAAAGGTTTGTTTACAAATCCCCATACAAAATTTGAGGAGCATGAAAAAAGGTAGTCAAAAGGATTTCATAACATCGAGGGTCCCCATGGTATATCAGACAGGAAAATTGGAACAGATTACTACAATCTCATGCTAATGATGCTTTAACTTAAGTTTTCACAAAACATTTACATTCATGCTTATTCTTAAACTGTTTCACCCAAGACTATAATCCACCCATTCAGCAGTATTCTTCTGATTGCATACCAAATAAGAGATATATCTATAGATAGTGTCCCCTCGATATAACACTGTTCGATACACAGCGAAATCGGAATATAAGGCAGGGTCAGATGTGGATCCCATTTTTATTTGTGTTATTTACCTCTACTATTGTATAAGGCTGGTACTATAAGGCTGGGGGGTATGTCATGGACCCCAAATTCAGCGTTATATCGAGGGGACACTGTATACTTAATGTGGCCCTAAGTGCATGTGTACACAGTCAATTTTAAAGTCTGCAGGAAATCCATGTATTCATACATGGTAGGGCAATAAATGATTATGAAGGACAAGTTAATAGAGAAATGTATGCTACTGTAACTTACCACCCAGTAGACGGAGTATGTGTAGTTGAGAACAACGTTGTCTTTCAGATCTCCTCCTCCAATTCCATACACTTCATTTGTTTTACATGCATCTGCGCCAGCTTTCGTTGTATGTTTCACGCTTTAAAAGAAAGGAATAAGACCGTTAGGATCTCAACACAACAGCTAGACAATATAAATGCCATCTTTCTTGAAATGTTTATAGCTTAAAACAAGAAAAAGAACAAATATAGGATCTTGACACGGCATGTAGGCAACGTTTTCATTCAGAATTCAAAACAATGGATATAATAAATATGAAGAACATTTGCAACAGGAAAAGTATAATCTAGTAACCACAGTCACAGTCACATTGCAAACATTGTGAATCTTTCACAGAAATTGGAATTACATTTGAGTGTAGGTACATTACCTTCTTGGTACCAGTTTGGCTCTGACAATACGCCCGCTCTTTTCTCCCAGAGATTCACCCCACTCTTCATTGCTTCCACTGTGGTATTCAATGGTGATGTCCACATGGTTGAAGAGATAGTATGTATTGGCTTGATTGAACATGGGCTGAAATAATGTTAACATAGCTATGAAATGCTACAAGTCACTACTGAAGATAAATGAAACATTAATGAGCAATAGAATGGGATCAGCATGTGTACGACATTCACAACTCATTCTTGAACATAAAAGACAATATAAAAAAAAGATCCACACTTTGTATGAGGATGCATAAACAAATCAGAACTTGTGTTAATTCTACAAACAGAAAATATATATAAAAAATATACAGAATCGTGCAAGGTAAATACAATATTTATACTTGTCATTGATCGATCAATTTGATGGTGAATCTTTCTGTGATAATATTTCACCCCCCATAGTTACTATACTTCTAACCTTTGATCTACGCGATTGGGATGCTTACACTCATAATACATCTACACAATTGGGATGCTTACGCTAATAATACAGTTACACAATTGGGATGCTTACGCTAATAATACAGTTACACAATTGGGATGCTTACGCTAATAATACAGGTGTCCTTGCGTTTTCCCTGGTCAGTGACAAAGCAGCCGATGGGGAAGCCAGTGGAGCAGAAGCGCCTGTTATCCTCCACTTGGTAGCACCAGGTGATGGGCATGTTGTCCACGATCCAGTGGTGCATGTAGTTGAGCGAGACCCCGCGCCGCAGGAAGTTCAGCTTCTTCAAGTCAGCCTGTGTCCCCTTCTTGTAGACCTTTTGACAGACACGCTGGCAGGTCTTGTTCTCCTTGAAGTCCAGCTAGAAAACACAGATCCAGTGTCTAGTACACTAAACAAGACTTTTGGTTCTCACCAACGTCAAAATACTGAACAAAACACAGATCTAGCATCAGATATACTAAATAAGATAGACTTGGTATCACTGGTGTCAAAATACTGAATAAAATACAGATCCAGTGTTGAAATACTGTACACATGGAATAAAATACTTAACAAAATGATTTAGCGTCAGGAAACTAAACAAGATAGATTTGGTGTCACTGATGTCAAAATACTAATAGAAATTAGAATACAAATCCAGTGTCAAAATACTGAACAATGAATTATTGATTTACGTTTCAGCAGGAATATTTCACCCAGATGCAACAAAATAAATACTGAACAAAACAACTGGTGACAGTTCCAGTGTCACTGAATACAACACAGATCCAGTGTCAGGTATGCTGAACAAAACAGTCGGTGTCAGGTATACAAACAAGTTGATTGTACTGAATACAACACAGAACCAGTGTCACTGATACAACAGATCCAGTGTCAGGTATACTTCAAACAAAACAGTCAGTGTCAGGTTGATTGTACTGTGGCACTCTGCAGGGCATCACTAGGACTATGCTCTCCTGACAGCGATAATGCATCAGTCTGTCTTATACGCTGTCACACTACGAGGGGTTTCGTGTGTTCAGCATTATAAGGAATCTGATTGGTTCAATGGGCGCAGGTGCAAAACGGCAACATCCAAAACGGCACACAACATTCAATTTAGAAGCTATCAATAAACGATTGATATCGTCTAAATTCCAAACAGTAGACATTTATCTCATAAATATAAGTAAAGGTACCGTTTCCTATCAATCGATTTGATAGTCTTCGCCAATTCAACATTAATTTTTTTATTTTCAATATCGTGAGCCATTTTGGGCCTGTTAGTCTAGAGCCCTGATGACGGTCTTCCATCATATGTCATTCCTAGTAAATGATAATTTTAGACATGACAATACATAATATCTGCTTACCATGTATGGAGACGAGCTGATTCTCTCACCAAAGACCACTTGACCCAAGTTCTCAACAGGAGATGTTGGCTGATCATCAGTGCAGAAGTCAAAACTGGAATGAGACAGTAACAAAAAGCTACATTAAGTGCTTGAACATACTGAAGATCACATCATAGATTGATCACAAATTTCACACAATTATCTTAGATAACCTGAGATGTTAAATCTACAATTGTTAATACATTGATTGATTGTTTAACGATGTTACAGGAATATTTCATCTATGTGCATTGACTAGGGCTGCAATGATTCACCGGTGCACCACGATATAGAGTCTTCCCCAATTAGTGTATCGTATCGCGAGGCTTCGTATCGCTACACAACAATACAGATGTATATAATTTCCTGATTATCATGGAATATACGAGTGAAATAGATTCTGATATGTAGAGACATATACTTCATTGGAGTGAAATCTGTACAGAATATAGATAACTTCCCGATTGTTAATGACCAACCTGATCAAAACATTTCATTGGTAAATGAAGTACAGTGTCCCCTCGATATAACTGTTCGATACACAGCGGATTCGGATATAAGGTTGGGTCAGATGTGGATCCCATTTTCATTTTTGTTATTTACCTGTACTATCTTATAAAGCTGGTACTATAAAGTGGGGGATATGTCATGGACCCCAAATTCAGCATTATATCGAGGGGACACTGTAATACAGACTAATTAATGCAGAAATAATCATCAAAATAGATGTCTGTGGAATTAAGTAAAACAATTTGCAAACGACATTCAGCCAAATTTAATAATACAATTGGGCTCCTGATTTCCACTTCAAAAGCTTTGAATCATGATGTGTATCGTAAGAAAATGTATCATTGCAGGCCTAGCAATGACACCATCCTCGCACCACAAGGGTACTTGTTCTGCTCACTCTTCATGATGTACACATCTAGAGAGAAACATGCGCAAACAGTCTATAGGAGATATAAATAGAACAATAATTTCATTGCTTGGCTGTTTGCGCAAGTGTTCCCCTAGATGTGTGTCAGGGTGTATGCCACGAAGAGTGAACAGAATAAATACCTCTGGGGTGTGAGGATGCAATGACCCATGGATGATATACAAATAGCAAAAATTCATATATGTAGGAAGTGCTTCATGAAAAACAAGTTGTTACACAATTGTATTAATACCTTTGATATTCAAAAGGAACAACCGTCTCAAGGGAGTTCAGCCGATTTACAAAGACAGGGATTTGAGACTGCAACAAAATCATAGCAGATTATGCATGCAATATATGAAATGAACTGTAAATAGTTTGAGTATATGAAGAATAAAAACATGGACAATACCTAAGCACAACCAGACTTCCTAATAAGTTGTACTTAAAAATGGAAAAATGTAAACAATGTCCATACAAAATTCAATTTTGATGTGACTATAGCTTGAATGTGGTACCTCCCATTTCCTTTTTGATGGCCAGAATCTATTTGGGAACCAAATTTAATATCTGTATCTCAACTATTTACAAAGTTACTAGTGCCTAGAAACGCTCCAGAATATGTATCAACTGTCACAGATCCCCAAAGCATGAAAAGGCATGATATGCCCTATATTTAAAAAACCAGTGCTCCAGATAACTTTTTGCATGATCGAGTAATTACCCCTCAAAAACTAATTCAATTGGTTAATTTATATGTAGTGATGCAGGTTTTTAGTTAGATTGCAACTGCTTCCTAAACAGCAATTATTTCACAGAACACATGGCATTCTGATGCCATCTTTTAATATTATGTGACTGTGATTATACAGATTTATAGATGTGATAAATAGCTGATAAATGTATGTGCTCTATTCAAATAGTGGGGTTTGCAAGTCTGGTTTGTCACAACATTTTTGATGGGACAGAAGGATGTTCCACTTAAATGATTGGAAATTGTTGATATACTCATTACTCATGCTGAGACTGCAGTTACGGTATATGTAATTGGGTATTCTGTAATTTTTGATGAGTATTTAACTCAAATACTCGTCTTATCTGGAGCACTGAAAAACCATTCACCGCAAAAACCTAAAATTTAGTATTTCTTGATTTAATACTCTATACCATTTTTAGTAAAAAAAAATCAGAAAAATCTGAGGTGGGTTGGTGTAAAGGATATCCCCCCAACCTGTCCGCCCCACCCAAAATTGGTCAGCCTGACCACCCCATATTACGATTTTGAAGGCATTTCGCCCCATTTATTTTACCAACTAGCTTTCTTGGTATAAACAAGATATCACCGCTATTATTGATACAACTTATGGTTACAAACAAATTCAATGTCGCTCGTTCCTTGATAACCGACAGTGGAACTCGAATATTCATATACGGAAGTGTCACCTATTTTCGTGTCATATTTGTATCCTACAAAAGGTCGGGATTTTCAAACGCAATTCCCGATCACCCCAACCAAAATTGTTCGTGCAGCTATTCAAGCCCCCATTACGATTTTGAAGGCAGTTCGCCCCATTTATTTATTTTACCAACTTTCGTCCGCGTAGATTTGACCTACATTACGTGTCATATTTGTATCGTATAAACGGTCGGGATTTTCGTTGAAATGATTTGTTTATTCAACAGACCACAAATGTTTGAATAAATTATGACAAAAGGCAATAGTTGACTCACAAACATTAATACATAATATATTTTCATGTGTCACGTGATTAAAAGCGCAGTATATCAAACACTTCTGAAACAAAGGCAACTTCCGGCAACTACAATAAAACAATGGCCGTCACGTAACTAAGAAATATTTATATTAAATATAAAAAAAATAGTAGAATCTGGAGGTTAAGTGAGGTGAAAACAAATAAAAAATGGATGGGGCGATCGGGTAGTCATTGGCGATTGGGTGGGACGATCAGGACGTCGAAAAAAAAGGGATGGGTCGATCGGGTAGTCGTAGGGCGATATGAATTTGTTGGGGCGATATGACATTGGGTGTAATCGACTTGTGGGCGGAACGTCTGCAACCCGGTGTAAACATCTAGGTGATTTGGCGGGGCGGGATGTAGCGCAGTGGTATAACGTTGGGTTTCGGAGCAAATGGTACCGAGTTCAAATCCCTCCCCACGGGGGCCCGGCATCAAATTCGCAGAAGTGACATTTCTGAGGCGATATTGGTAGGATGCACTGTCTGTAGAGTGGCACTACAGTTATCATCTTTGGTCTGTCAGTACCAGCCGTTGCTCGCAGGTAAATTACTGCAACATTCAGCGCTACAGATGTTGCGGGTTTCCTCCTGCCCGTAAACTGACAAGTCGTGATGTTAGTGAAAGATTCTAGAAAGCGACTTTAAACCCTATTACAAAAAAAAAAGTGATTTGGCACTTTCACTCAAAAGATCCAACATGCATTATTACAACATTGACATTTCCGGTCTAGCAATTTAGTCGTTGAAACAAACATGATAATATATAACAATGAAATTTAAGTTATATTTTTTTCCAGTTAAATTATAAATAAATGGATGGATATTCAAAATAGTTCACAATAGCACAGGGCTCCAGACTAACATTTAGAGTTACTTGCCCGCAGGGCTAGTCAGGGGAAGGTCTAAAGGCACCAAAGCATCTATATGTTAAAAAATAGGTTGCCCGCAGTGCAATTTAACTTGCCCCTGTACGTCGGG
>JAUTBQ010061433.1:0-17192 GCA_032361185.1 Lepetodrilus ovalis
TCTGAATAGGCAGTGATCCCAGGGTATTTGGCAGAAGGTAGTGGAGTCACAATAGCTTGGGTTTTCGAGGATGATGTGTGACAAGCATGATATAAATAAATTGATGATCGATTAGTCTAGAGATGAATCCAAATGCAGAATAAAATAACTAAATGATTTTGAGTGGATACCTCATTTCAGTCGTTGAACTGGTACAAAATAACAGGAATACATAGTAATATAATTTATATTACACTGCCATCATTCAGGTTTTCATTATTTTTTGAAAACGTACAATCCAAAATAACCTATTCGTAATTGTACATATCTGAACAAATGCAATTTTATTAACTTTAATAATGCTGTATCTTTATTTTTTGTCTCGCCCATTTTTCTATGCGTCACGTTTGCTGGCAATGTGCGTTGACGTCACCTAGCTGACAGTTTGGACGATGTAATGTCCACGTGACTGGTATATAAGTCTATGCACTCTTCAGGTTCGTCAGTCTTGAAGTTCGTGGCACGATGGATATTGCTGTTATTAGTATACCATGTCTACATGCTGGTTGGGTCTCGGCACCAACAAAGGTTTTATAATTGTTGTCACATTTCTTTTCAAGTCATTCTGATTTTCATGTCGTGTTTTTGCAGGCTTATATTTCATTAGAAAGGGAAAAGATAAACTATGAGTTTTCATTTGTCAAATACAGGTATTGAAATGATTATGGAATGGTTAGAAATGTTTATATTTTATTTTTATGTGCCGTATAAATATATCTTGTCAACTCAAGTTTAATACAAGTAGAATTTTGTGTATGTAAGGTACTTGAATTATTATGGCAATGCTTTTTAGATGGTAGATCTACAACATTTCAACATTTCAATCTGCTTCCTTCAAAAAATTAAGTGTCTTTTTTTGTAGTTGTTATTTTTAAATTTCATTATTTAATAATCATGTATGGAATTTGAAACTACAGATTCATATCCCATTTCACATTTTAACAATGTTCTTATGTAAAAGATTTGTTGAATTTGGATGGCAATTGTGACAGTCTCGTTTGGGTCATTTCTGGTGACTACCAATGAAACCTAATCAGAGATATAACATTACATACTTGCCAAATAAGGTTATGTTTAATTGAAAGCACAGTGGTAGAATGTTGGACTTCAGAGCCAAAGATACCGAGTTCAAAACCCACCCCTGGTAGCCCAGTATCAATGTTCGTGTAAGTTACATTTCTTACGTGATATTGATAGGATGTACGGTACTGTCTGTAGAGTGGCAATACAGATATCATCCTTGGTCTGTCAGTACCAGCCAGCCCTCGCAGGTTTACTGCAATATTCAGCACTACGGATGGTGCATGTTTCCTCCTGCCTTAAACTGACAAGTTGTGATGTTAGTGAAAGATTCTAGAAAGCGACTCTAAACCCAATTGAAAAAAAAAAAATTAGATTAATAAATTAAAAGCAATACGGCATGGTTTGAATGTTGAACTATAGGCTTAATTAAATATGTGTAGACAATTTCTCATCGATATTATTGCGCGGTGAGGCTTGCGACTGTTGCTATGAATAATGTCTGTATCATGGCGTTTTCATGTGACATCACAATGGGAGAGTGTAAGCTATCAGTCTATGCATTACGCATTTAGATGTTTGACTACCTTGTCACCTTATGGTCCCTATATCGGATACCCAACTGTATTTGAACTTTGTTAGAATCGAAATGAAAAACTACAAGCTTTCTCTTGACAGTCTTGTCAAATGTGCATATTGAAGGGAAAGAAATCATTCATTGAAATGCATACTGAAATACAAATGTATTTGTACTATTGAATTTCGGAGTATGGTTAACAAAATTCCACAGCAACACCCCGTTATAGAACTTTGATTGAATCAAGAGGATAAACATTGAAATTTGATTGAATCAAGAGGATAAACTTTAGGGACGATGAAAATGTTTGTATTTAATGTCGCACGACTAAAAATTCATGAAAACCGGTTAGAAATACGGAAAGTGTAGTTTGTTGCTCAATATACTTGTGCAGACAAATCAAAATGTACTTACTTTCAGGTAAAACTATGTTTGACTATGAAATATGTCAACAAACCACGATTGTATGCTTTTAAATACCGGGTAAAAGAAATTAAAAACAACAAACTAACGTCTGAACTTTTCCTTCCAGAGTGAAAGTCCGAGTCGGAAGCGGAGGAAGACGTCTGGGAATGTAGTGGACCTGTCCACGTCTCCGAGTCCACCTCCCAACAGTCAGCGCGATGTCATCCTGGACGCCGCTCGGTCCGTCCGACGTCGGAGCTCCACACAGCGACACGTCCAGATAGAACGCTGCGTGACGCCCCGAGCTCGCAGAAGGTAGATACGAATACCTGTGTTTAGATCCTGTCGGTTCATACATGTATACACCATATAGGTCACAGGGCTCTAGACTAACATACGCCTACGTACAGGGGCAAGTTAAATTGCACTGCGGGAAACCTATTTTTGATATATAGCGTGCTTTCGAGCGTGGATATGGCGCAATATAAATGTGCTCATTGTTATTATTATTATTATTATTATTATTATTATTATTATTATTATTATTATTATTATTATTATTATATAGCATCTTTGGTGCCTTTTCAACTTGCCCTGACTAGCCCTACAGGCATGTAACTCAAAGTGTTAGTCTGGAGCCTTGTAGGACTGCAATGTGCCATGATGCTTGCAATGTATGTTGTGTTGCTTTCACTGGCACAGAGTTGATGCCATGTAGATTATTTTGCGTCGGTTATTTAATGTAAGTTGTTAGCAGTGTCACAAGGAACGGGTTCTTGTGTCCGTCGAGCTACATATTCAGGGGATCAACTAAATTATCTTGCCGACATGTTTCAAACTGAACAAAATCATTTATTGAAATACATACTCAGTTATTGTAAGTGTAATCGCCAAAGTTAACCCTCTCCCTGCTGGATTGGGCACAGACAGCTCTTTAGGGCATTTCCGGTTGCCTTCAGCATGCAGAGGGTTAAAGTCACAGGAGATGCCATGACTGACTTTCCAATGTCGTGTGAAAAGTGGCTGAGTATAAGGATTTTTATCCTCCAGCTGAAAAAAAACGTATTTCTCTCTCAGCTGCTCAAGTGGGATACACAGGATATTATCAACGTCGCCTGAATCAATCGGATCAAACAATTTCAGTTCATTCCACGTACTCGGTATTGGGCCAATATATCCTGTATTGGTGAAAGATTCCCGACATGGCGTAAAACAATAATTCAGCCATCCTGTATTCCTTCCAGTTTGTGTTGCAGCCATATGCACCGTATTACTACATCAATCAACACTATTGTGTTGATATATATTCTTTATGTACATTGATATGATATACACTGTATTTGCATCAATATACATCTTATTGTTTCGGTTTTCATTGTATTACAGTAATATTCACTGTGCTGCAATGATATATGCTGTATTTTCAATATTCACCATATTGCTTTAATATGCTGTATTACATCGATATTCACTGTATTCACGTATTTTTTCAATACCATTTGTACTCCATTGACAGATACAGCATTGTACATGGATATGCACTATATTGCATGAATATCCAATGTTTTGATATCTATGATATCCACTACGCTAGAAGCTTTTTTAAAAATTGAATGAAGATTTGATAATCAAGTAGGTCAACTATCTAATTAAAAAAAAAGAAAAAAAAATTTAATTAAATTTTCAAAGCAGATGTGTTGCAGCTGTTGTTACGTGTGTCATTCACAGTCGATGTGGCAAGTGTGTCACAGTGTCATTCACAGTCGATGTGGCAAGTGTGTCACAGTGTCATTCACAGTCAAAGTGGCAAGTGTGTCAGTTCATGTCAGTTTGAGTGAATGCACGCTTTGAACTTACTTATTATGTGACATATTCCAAATTGATCAATTCACAACAAGGAAACAAGAGTCTTTCCAAACTGTGCTAATCTACTCAATCGTAATTAGGTCAGAACTTTCTTTTACTTTTGTACTAAATAAGAAAGCTGGAGTTTTCAAGTTTTCCAAACACACTTCTCTCTGTTGCTAAGTAATTAGGTTAATCTGTTACCTTGGTGATTAGTCATGTTGCCTGCTGTGACTCAGTATGTGAATATAATGTATACATCTTTCATAGATAAACTTTAAAGTAGTTTTCACTAATTTTTTAATTTTGTAGGGTTTTAGCTTTCATTGATGGTGTTGCATATAAGAAGGTCCTTGAGTGTTGCGGATTGTTGTTTAGTACATTTATTAAGTCCACCAGTTTGAGCCAATTTTTTAGTCATGCCCACGCGAAAATAATCATTGTAACTGGTAAAGAACAAAACACACAAGTTTTTTAATTTTTAATATTTTTAATATTTCCAATGACTTAATGTCATCGGCTACAATATCAATATAGCCTGACAAATAACATGCACACATCATGTAAAGCTTTCCCCAACATTTTCATCAAGAAATTGCCAATTAATTTTTCCAGACTGATATCCCTTTTGAATGTCAGTGCTGTATTCCATCAGTTGTTACGGAAGGGTCCATTATGTCATTTGAGGGTATCAGCTCTTCTTGAAGTATTCTGTATAATATTTTTTTGTCTCTGCCTAAGGGAATTCTTTTCTTTTTTTTCAAACTTCGATGTCAGTTTGACAAAGAGATGGTGGAAGGTATTTGGTTACAACTTCCATGACTTGACCAATTTTAATTTTATAAATTGCTGAGAGATTTGTTATTAAATTTAATGCAAGCCATAAATGTTTAAGCCACACTTGCACCATCTGCTAATTTGCTAATGACAAGTTCTTAATGCATTAATTTGATTATGTCCAAATTATATTATATGGCATATCTTACATCCATAAGTCTTCTAATATGCCAAAATATTGCTTGTTGCTAATTGACAATATTTGAAAATTTATTATTAATTTATTATTATTTATTATTCATTAATATCATCTGAATCTAGTCATATTATTGGCATACCATATTATATGCACTAAATTACTTACAATTTAGTGCAAGTAAATAATTCTTTATAAAAGTTTGTCTGGTAACTTTATTGCACTCTATTATTCCACTGTTGTTTTATCATTATTTCCTAGAACCAAGATAACTAGGAAATAAAAATGCCATTTTAGATTCCATGTGTGCAGTCATGGAATCTTCCTCCTCAGTTCTTGGGCAGCCAGGTTTTTTCCTCTTCCCCCTTTTTTTTTGTTAATGTGTGTAGCTCCCCCTGGTTTTGACTTTTAGATCTGTAGATTGTGTTCAGTGCATGGAGATAAAGCCGCCTTTAGAGAAGGAACTTGAGTTGGAGGATACCATTAGAAAGCTGGGCTCCAGGGCGATTTGACCCGCATCTGTAAATATATCCTGCTTCAGTGGTCCTTCACAGAGGTTTCCGATTGGCTGCAAAGGGACACTACTCCATGGCCATTGGCCTGGCTGCTGCTATATGCTGGGGTCCATCAATCTCTCCCAAAGTTGACATGTGGAAATTAATTCTCAGTGAGGACAAAATGTTCTGGCTAGCATTTTCTTTCTTTCTATCCACAGTCCTCTCCTGGAACTGGAATTTGGAATTTATTTTGTCCTTGCATTTATGCTCTGGAGTTTTCCTTCAATTTTGCAAAAAAATATTGACAACATGTTTTCAGCTCAAAATATGAAAAAGAGATATGAAAGTTGTGTAATTTTTCTGAGGGATAGCTTGAATAGAAGCTGGTCTAGTTAGCCAATGGACATCTTTCTAATTACACATGGTTTTCATAATGTGACGTATTATAAAATCAATATTTGTTTTTCCTTTCTCTCTTTTGGAAGATGCTGTAGCTTCGAGCTGCCTTCCATTCCAGCAACTTGATTGGTTTAGAAAAATACCGAAATTGCATATGTTATTGATTTCTAAAAATGTTCTCAATATAAATTATTTAATTTGTAAAAGTAAGAAACTCGGCCAAGAAGAAGTTTTCTGCTTGTAGTTGCCAAAACTGGTGGCTTTAGGAGAAGTGAAAAGGTCTTTGTTCTTCATCAAATGAAGTTACTGTATTAGGATTTGCTGCCCTGGCTAAATACTGTGCCATAAGGAGCCCTACTTAGGACAAGTTCACTTCCTGCAAGGCTATTACAGTAGGGGAGGGTCATTAAGGTTTAGCTGGAGGTCGTAGATATCTACACTGAATAAACCTGCCTCTATAATCCCTCACGGCCAGAAATATGTTGGTGTGAGGGTCTCAAGAAATTATGTTGTAAAATCCCTAGGAATATCCATTTTTATTGCTATAATAAAAGTCGGGTATTGTTGGGAAATCACAATGTCCAGAATATTATATTTGGATGTGGGTGAAAGTTTTACACTGCAAAGTAGAATAATAAGTTACTCACTCAGTCAGTCAAAGTCAATTTAACAATTAAACAAAAAATCTTATGATCAGATTAAAAGTTTTATTAATGTTTAGAATATTCCTTGGATATGTTCAAATTATTATTGGACATCTTGTTATTATTTCATATTCAAAATTGTATGTGTGTATTTATATATCAAACATGTTATTATTGCATTAAAATAGTGAATGCACAAACTAGTTTATTGATAAACTGCTTCAATTTTTAAATTTTAAATAGTCTCAATGTAAGATATAACAAGTATTGGTTTTCACAGCAAAAATAAAAAATCTAAATTAAAATACAGGCAAGAGGATAATGTATTACTTTTTTTATTATCTTATAAATTAATGTTCAAAGTAGTTAATTGCTAAAAAAGAAAATTGGGTTATTTTTATCTATATGTAAAATAAATTTAGGTTGACAAATTGATCTAAGTCATTTCTTGGTATTGATGGGGATATAGAAAGAAGAAGAAAAAGATGTGGCTTTAAAAAGCCCAGAAGATCCACTATAGTGTACTAATGAAGGGAGACTTTGATGTGTTCAGCAATTTAAGGTCAATGGACTGGGGATATAGAGGGAGGGAGGGCGGTATAGTGAGGGCAGGCTGTTGCTATGCAGAGTCATGCGTTACAGTGAGGTACCTGCTGCAATAATTCTATACTCTGCTAAACTCAACCACTGGCTTGAGAAGCTTTTGTTAGCTTGCTTGGCTGATGTTTCCAAGATGTCTGAAAACTTGAGCCAAGGCCAAGTTCCCTTTAACCCAGAAACGAAAGACTTTACATACAAATATACTGTAGCTTGAAATATTGATATGCATGTGTGTGTATGTGTGTACGCTCTGTGCGCGTGTGAACGCTGTGTGTATGCCCTAGCGCTTATAATTGATTTTTCTACAATCGTGTGTGTTTGTATTCTTTAGAGATAAATGTAGTTTAAATATTGGCTTAAATCTAAGTTATACACCCATGGATTAACTTACTGGTATTGGAACATTTAGATATAGGAACTAAGTTTTTGTATACACCACAGAAGTTGGTATACAAGATAGCCTCTGACCAGCTTTTGCTGATGTTTTCATTCTCCCTGCTCCCGTCTCCTTCATTAGGAGAGCGGCCATTTCCATTGCTATCTGATAACAGCATAATGACCTCGAAATACCAGCCTATTCAGTGCAATATGTATCTCCCTTTCCTGCTGGGATAACAATTAATGCTCCCTGTTTGGTTCAATGTGGAAGGTGCACACGCGCGCACACAAACACACACACACACACACACACACACACACACACACACAAACAAACAAACACAGATCTGGCATTTTGCCAGATTGTTTCAGCATAGTGAAAGTGCACATGAACTTGGGCTTATGTTTTATTTCCATGTTCTTTAAGGTTCGTTCAGATTTTACTATTATTATTGCTATGAGAGTTTGTCTGGGTTATTTAAAAATGACATCCCTGTCAGCATGTTCATGTGCTTCACTGATTTCTAAGTCGCGTATTTAAGACATAAAGAGTTTTGTGGGAGTATGGTCTTTGCCTGCTGCTCAATGGGCAAAGGGAGAGAACTCCTGACTGACCAAGGAGTGACTGACCAAGGAGTGGTGTGTGTCTGATGTCACTAGATGACAGTGATGTCATTGGTGATTCACACTATGTATCAACAAAATATTTCCGTGAGCATGTCTTCATTTTGACATGGTACTATTTACCTCACGAGTGAGAAACAATTTTCTTTCATCGTTTAAAAATCAACTTTTCCTATCCTTGTTAACCTATTGTCAACAGTTCCAAGGTCTTCATTCTAATTATACTACTATATTATCAGTTCTATTGTATTTGTGTGGTTACAACATGTTGTACTCAAATAACTTTGCTTTCATTATTCGTTTATCAATTCATGAACGGTTTGAGCAGTAGCTATTAATGAGTCAATGGTCACCATCATACAGGCTTTTGTTCATCGTGAATGAGTTGAGCCAGTTTTCTTTACTATGATTCAGCTATCTGTTGTAATTCTGATTCACGTGGTGATTCAGTGAAGGAGTTTTCACCTTTTCATTAGATAACTAAGCACTGCTGTCAGTGACTGACTCTAAGCCCCAGTGTGTTTGGGGCCGGAGTTGTTATTGGTGTGGACTGAGTAAACTCTATATCTAGGTCTCTGCCTTATGGCGTCTAGTTCAATACATTCTCTCGCTTGGACCGAGTCGACGATCTGGTCCAGTGCTTTCGCGCAAGTTTCCAGCATTGCTTCGGCAATATTGAATTCCGACGGCGACGGAGATTCCGTTATCTCCGAGGAAAGATTACAAGAAGTTGCTGGAGATATTTACCGTCTGAATTGTCTACGTTTACCTCGTTTACCCTGTTTACCTGGCACCCAGTCTCCTATGACACACTCTGACGGTTCCATACAGCCCAGCTTAGAATTAGCATTTTATTTGCCTAATTGGTCAAACAGTTGTGTGTGTGTGCCAGCTATTCATTGTGTGGGACTGAGCCAGCCTGACGATTTAAATGCCAACCAGCATAAAGGTGGTCCATATCGAGCGCCTGAGCAAGATGTGGCATACAGCTTGCACAGGGTGGGTCCCAGAGAGAGCTTCACGACCGAGCCGATGAGAAGCTTCACTGGACCATTCGAGGATCCGCATGACTGGTCACGAGTTTCCAGCTGGCCGAGCCAGGACTATCGTCCGGAGCGTTGTGTCATCCACGGGGGAGGGGAGAATCCCCCAAATTCGAGATTAATCGGGAGGACCATTGTTCCGTCCCAGCCGGTCATGGCTGATCGAGTCGAGGTCTGTCGCCACGTCCACACCACCGACGAGAGGGAGTTCCTCAGGAGACAAAGAGACCTGGCATTGGAGAGACATCGGAGGTACTTTGGTACGGTGGTCGACAGCGACGTGTCCTCTTCATCATCCTCCTCTGTAGGTGAGATGGTGTCCGAGCATCTGAGCCGCCTCTGCTCTGAGCGGAGTCTGGTGCGCTTCTACAAGGAGCTGCACTCGCAGTACGTGTTCGAGCTGTACCTCTGGCTCTACATGCGGGTCTGCGTGGACAGGAAGATGGGGAGGGTCCAGAGGAAGCTGGAGTCCATCGCCAGGATCCTGGGACGTCCCACGGACGCCGTCCTCATCGCCACCGTCACCAGCTTCATCCAGAAGGTGGTCGTCTCTCAAAAGCAGACGGTCGACGCAGCCGCCGCCCTGCTGAGCCACGCCGAGGGAAGGGAGGTCACTCCGCTGATGGCTTCGCGCCTGAGAGACCTCGCCGTGATCACCAACGTGCAGTTGGACAGCAAGAGACTGCTGAGGAAGTTCTGCCGCGAAGTCACCGTTCTGGCAAGGAAGATGCTACTGGATTATCAGAACCGACTGTTGGCGAAGATATCGAGGTAGTCTGCTGCCCAGTAGGAAGTCTGACGGATTTTGTTGTGCCATTTCCTGGGATAACCTACCTGAATTGATAGCTCTTGTATTTTATGCCTTGCAACATACCTCCATAGATTTGAGTAAATTTCAAACATTGAAATACTCTTTTTATAATGGATCTTTGGTGTGGTTTGAAAATATTCCTGCTATGTTTGCATTCAATTCGTTTTCAGCACGTGACATTTTACGATTTATTAATATTAGCTTAATTTATATTTTCAATAAGTAATGTTTCATGATGTACAATATTTATTCATGTATTTTTTTTATTTTACTCCAGTCCTGGGACTCGCCGAAGAACTGCTCGTAACGGCGCCCGCCAATCAGATTCCCCCGAGCGACGCGCCTTCCAGCCCCCTGTACTGACAGGGAGACAACTCCATCCAGCAGCAGTGCTACCTGGCCAGTCTCCACAACACCCCGTCGTCATTGACGTCGATCAGGTACGCAAGACGTCATTATCGCAGTCGTAGATGCCATATAAATAATTGTCATCTTAGTTAATCAATTAGTATTTTTTATATCGATAGAAAAGACTATATTTTTTATTCCTTCTCCATATTAAATATCAAATTATTATTTAGTAATTTTTCCGAGCCACTCTTCTCTAGGTTACCATAATTCAATGATAAGCATAAGTTAAAAAAGCTACAAGAAAAGAAAAGAGGATTCAAAATTCGAAATGCAAAATTTGCATGTATTTTTAATTTATGACAGGATGTTTCACACTGATGTACGACGAGGCCCAATGATAATTCAGCCGGAATAATGGAGATTGTTCCTCTCTATTCTCTGCTCCATTAGGCTTCAATCAAGACATGAATAATTAATCGGCTGTCTCATTTCTCTCTGCATAATTAAAGGTCCGCTACCACAGGTGTTCAGTACATGTTGTTCTGGGTTTTAGTTCTTCATTGCTTACTCTTCCTCTTCAGGTTCAAGTTTCCGCCCCCGTAACCATGACGCCCTATGCCATCCCGGTGTGCACTGGCCCGCATCACATCCCGGTGTGCAGCGCGGCGCACATGCAGATGTGCAACACACAGCCCACGTGGTCCATTCCGGCGTGCACCGTACAACTGCCGGCGTGCAGCATCCAGCACATTCCGGCGTGTAGCCTGCAGCAGGTGCCTGTGGGCCACTCCATACCACCCCTGCTGCACCACGCCCACCACCCTGTGGGGGCGCCACACCCGCTGTCCCACCATCCTGGCCTGGCGCCCGGCCACCATCAGTTCCAGCACGTGCCCCAACCCCACCTTAGGGTAAGTCACGTGTACCTTAGGGTAAGTCGCTTGTCTGTGGTCCCATGTCTATTGAGCGTGTTCGTTTCACCACTCGACCAACTGCTCGATGCCAATAGCCAACAGAATAACTTGTATACCTTTCCCGACCTCTCTGGGCCAAGCGCGAGGTGTTCTATTGGCTGGAGTTTGTCGAGTAATGAAACAAACACGCTCATAGTGTCTGTCAAGTGTCTTGACACTTGTGTTGCTTTAATAATTAGAGTATATCTGTTATACTTCATTTCCTTGTCCATCCTCTTTGATATAAATTTTAGTTCTTATTATTTGCCACTTTAATGAATTGAATATAGGTACACATTTTAATTAAAATTATGGATTTATTATTTCAACATCATACAATCGTATCCGAGTGTTCGCCTATGCGTGAAATATTCGCGATTGCGACACAAAGCACTAATTCATTCATTCATTATTTTCTATTTTCTAGTTTTCATTTTTTTTTTTTAATATTCATGTAAATATATCTATATATGTTTTTTTGTGACCTTTGCAGGAAGATGAAGTTCCGATAATCACAGAACACCGGCCACACTACCCGCTACCGCCTAGTATTCACCATGGGGCCGCCCTCAACACCTCACCCCCAATCTTACTACAGGAGCCGGCTGTGCACCCGTCGCCACACGATTTATACATGGTAGGTTACCTGTCTGGGCTAATACATCGTAGCACTTTAACCCTCTCCCTGCTGCAGGCAACCAGAGATGTCCTAAAGGGCTGTGTTTATGCATACTCCAGCAGGGAGAGGGTTAAAAGCATACAATCACATATGGTAGACGGATATAATGGGAAAACAAATTTCTATCCAAGACAACTTACATTTGATTTGTCCACCCAAAAGCTGTTCTTTACTGATGTACTTAAAAAAAGTCATATTTTATATGAATAAGAGGAACTTAGCTCTAATTATCATGTCTTTTGAATATATAACTGCTGGATCAAATTCCTCCCAATGTGGATCGATAAAAGGGAAATATAAATTTGATGAAAGGTATCACAAATGAATGTTGTTTGCTTTCATTATTAAAATATTGTGCTACACATTCATTGAAATCTGTAAATGTATGCCTTTGATATCAATTTATCCTTAAAAGGACTTGGACACTATGTACTATGTTAGTAGTGATTTTTCCTTATACCAGTTATTATTTGTGCTCATGTGTAATTGTAGTTATATTCGTAAAAATCTGAGCTTTCCTTTTACCAAGAAGGTTAAATAACATTATACTAAAAAAACTAGTTCTATGTATGGTGAAGAGAATCTATCACAGATTTTGAAGCTTCAGGATTGATCTCATAAATCCTGAGATAGGTCATCATCGCCTATGGGTGAAATATTCCCGCTGCGACGTAAAGCACTAATTCATTCATTCATTCATTCATGCTCAAGCTCAAATTTTACATGGGTATTAATGAACAGAACCACAACTTGAGCATTAGTTTATACTCGAAAATGTTTCGTAACCTGTGATCCCTGGATCCCAGCTGTTTAAGCTGGAAACACAATTTCCCAGTCGCGTCCCTGCATGTAGGCCCCCAACACAGAATTAAAAATCTGTACGGATACATTCCCAGATTTTTCTCCTGAACATTAAAACACGATGCTTTGTTGACAGGGTCCATATCAGCGGTACTACGCGAGGCGTGCTGCAGGGCGAAGTCGGTTACGAGGGTCCCTCCCTCCGCCTCCCCCTCCTTACCCAGGATTCCTTCTACACTTCCTGTGAGTATACCCAAAGAGTGGCATGTGAACAGAGTTCATGCAGCACAACTATTTTTCTTTCCTATCGTCTTCACATCTTGCCACGATTGAATTGAATCTAAATTGATATATGAAATACTGTAAAATGTCATTGCTGCTGTTGAGCAAGGGGAGATAATATGATATATATTTTTTATACATTGAATCTAATGTTTACAGCATTTATATCAAATTCTGTAAAATGTAAATTTGTATTATGATTGAATCTAATTTTTTACAGCATTTATATAAAATGCTATAAAATGTTACGTGCAACTTCTGAGTAAAGGGAGATAACAACTTTGGCCTTTTTTGATTTGGAAAGCTAAACATTTGTACTTGTTTTGGGAATCAAGGTGTCTCTAATTCTTTATGCAGTAGTAAATGTTTAATAAAATATTTTTATTTTTAAATAATATTTCTTTATTCCTCCCATTTCAGAGCAATGTTAGGCAACCCGCCAATGCCTCCCTATGGCAGGGACCCTCCCGACGAGGCCACGGAAGAAAACTACGAGGTAGGTGTACGTGTATATTTTGGTTTTCTTCTTTAATCCCCGATTTGTACCATTTTCATGTTAAGTTCCAACACATTTTAATTTTTTTTTAATGAATTAAAATTCCAATGATCATTTCTGGGTTTTTTCTCTCCATATTTTCTTTTTTCAAATCACAAATATTATGTTCCTTTTCAAAAGGTGACGGGTCTGAATTAATTTGTAACCTGTTTATTTATCTTTGTTTTTCTTTTTTTTTTTCGCAGGCTCTATTGAGTTTAGCAGAGCGTCTTGGCGAGGCGAAGCCACGTGGACTGTCGAAGGCGGACATAAAGCAGCTGCCGACATATTACTTCAACTCGGAAACCCCCAGAACAGATCTGGACCAAACTTCCTGTGTGGTGTGCATGTGCGACTTCGAGAGTCGGCAGTTACTGAGGGTGCTACCGTGCGGACACGAGTTCCACACGAAGTGCGTCGACAAGTGGCTCAAGGTGAGTTGTCTCCCTTGCAATGTTACTACTGATGTTGTATTCTCTTTTTTTTTTGTAATTTTTATTTTATTTATTTATTTATTCATTATATATGCTACATGAAATTTACTTTAATCGGTTATTGTTTTATTTATTTTTATGTTATCACCAAAATCCACATCATAGCACTATGTTACACGGTATATATTATTTATTTATATACTTTTTTTTTTTTTTAGTTTCTTATTCCTATTTTATTTTATTTATTTATTTAGAATATTTATTTTGTTTTTAATTTTAATTTTAATTAATTAAAAAAAAATATTCTCACTTCACTGGGTATTTTTTTAATTATTTTTAGAATGTATTTATTTATTATGTAGTTTCCTTTCAATGTATGTACTTATTATTTATTAATATTTTACTTTACTTACTTTCAATTACCCCTCTTAATTGTTGGTGCTTAGAATGAAAAATCTATTGGTGAAATATTCCTACTGCAGCGTAAAATCAATCAAACACGTGTTGTTTTTACAATTACATCAATCTATCTTATTTTTTCCAATTTACTTATTGCTTCTATTTCTATTTTTACAGACCAATCGTACGTGCCCCATCTGCAGAGCTGATGCTACCGATTTGTCTGGGAATCACTCCGATTAAGTAAAACGGAACTCACTTTGGTGCAGAAAGGGGGAAAAAACTTTGGCAATGTGCCGTGGACTAATTCGTGCAACCTTCAGCATAAAGAAGAATGACGTGTGAATTTGTACATAGCCACACTCCGTATATCTCCTGTGTAGTGTGGCCGTCTGTGACCTCTGACCTCATCGTATCACGCCGGCTGTACATAGCTTCTGCTTGGTCGTAGATAGCCGCCAGTCATGGAAGAGCTCAGCATGGAAACTCCTCCCACAAGAAACTTGATTGACAGCTTTGTCAATTTTGGTGTATGTTTCAGCATGGAAAAGGAAACGAAAAACAATCAATGTCAGTTGGGATGGTTTTTTTAACAGTGGGACGTGAAACGGGTGCCAAGAATATTTTGCATTTAACCACCCTTGACTGACAGCTATGAAGGTTGGACAGCAGGAATAAACATAATTGGCAAGCGCATGATATGCAAGCACCTGCCAAACAAACATGTCCTTTTTTTTTGTCTGTCAAATGTGTTGTGTGACAGAAACGATAACATGCCTCGTCGAATGAAATTTGCGATTTTTTTTTTGTACGATTTTTGCTTATGGACAGTTTATACAACTGCAAACAAGCATACAAGTGAAATTTTGACTTCCTGTGTTGAGGCGACGACTTTGGGTTTGGACGTCGGACATTTGTGTCCAATGATATATTGAAATGGACAACAAGGATGACGATTGGATGAATTTATATGTCGTGAAATTATCACCTCCCCTCCCACTCCCCTTGTCGCATGTGTAGGTGCTGAGTGCGAGTTGATGTCGCTCAAACATTTTTGTTTTCCCCCATGTACTGTGTAATTTGGCCAGTTATTATCAATGTATGCAAGAAAAATAATAATTATATAAACACATCTCCACCCCCGAACATCAGATCCGACCCACCCACTCACCCACCCACTCATAGTATTGTCTTACATGGTAGTATTTCAACATCCATTTATTCTCCCGCTCAAAAGGAATATTATATTCATCCCCAGTCGAAAACTTTCATAATATATGTCACTCCTGTCAGTTTGGTGACTTTCTCATATATCAATCATAATTTTAATGTGGTATGAAACTACGCAATAATTGTCCCAAATGAGAGGTGTTATTAAAATAATCATGTTGCTTTTACGTAAAAGGAAGAAGGAAAATGCATCATTTTCTAACTATAGTAAAGGAAAATTCTATCGTTTGTTAATTTGATAGCATTTCACTTTTCCAGGCCAATTTTAATTTTATTCTGCACATTAGTTACACACGTACATATATTTTCCTGCTATCGTACACATCAGTGGGGACCAGTGTTATAAATTCTTGACATCCAATCTTTTTACAGAATGGATATTTTGTCATTTCATCATTAGGTAATTCCAAAACTCTATAACTGTCTGGACAATTTTTCAAACACTGGTGAAATATACATTTCCAAAATGGTTGTGGATAGTCTTAACTCACTATTTCAATATTCACAGATAATATCCAAGAACATCTGATAATGGAATTAATTATGTACATGGCATATGTTCTTGCATTTTTTTCTGGGAACATTTGAACAATGGGGTTTTTTTAAAACCATATTTGCCTTATAAGCCCTGTCGAATTAAAAAGTATTGTAAAAAATATATATATTATATATATATCGTCTTTATAAAATTTCTTGATTTTATACATTTGAAAAACTGTTTATTTCTAGAATAATACTTTTTGCATAATTTTACTGCATGTGCACTTATTACTGAGTGAGACGCCTGCTATGACATCTGGAACATAATAAAATACATGATTTCTTATTCCTGATCTGTTCATGATGAACTAAATATTTGGAATTGTTGTAATATTTAGGTATTGTCCATAATCCCTAATCTAAATCCTATTAAGTTTCCGAAAAAAAGTATGTTCACTACGGTTAGTAAAGTTTGCATCAAGATATATGACGTAAAACTAGTTAATATACAATGGTATAATTCACGAATTTTTCTCGTTTAATATTGCAATACACTATTATGGTTAGTAAATGTATTTATTGAGATATTTTTAAACAGTAGAAACTGGGTTACGGTTGGTATTCTAGTATACTAATGTTGGTTTTTTTAAAAAAGATATTACTACTTTCATGTTGTTATGCAAGTCATTAGCATCCTACATCCATTTCTTTGATTTTTTTTCCTCCACTTCTCTGCACATTGGACATGTTTTGCAGTGCGTTGCAAGAGACTTGATGTTGTTTGTGTCGGATCATCACCAATGTTCTGCTCTGAAAACGGAACGTTAGTGCATTATGAACGACAACCAGTTTGCAAAACTGATAATTATTATTATTATTTTTTTGTTTTGTTGCAAAACTGGATTTGGCAGAGTTTGCTATGGAGGATGTCTGAAATAGCACACAAGAAAAATGCACTTTTTTTCCTTTCTGTCCTATCGTTTCTGTACTATAAACTATTCAGATGTCTCTTTATCAGGGTAAAACTCTTTCTTAATTTTTTTGTTGTTGTTGTTGACAAAGACACCTCCATACTTATCTCTGCATCTTATCTACCTCTGCTTGCTTCAATCTTATACAAAATGCCTTTTTCTTGAATATAAAATTCCAAATGTTGTGCGCTTTGTGATTGTCTCAAATTATGAAATTATTCT
>JAUTBQ010061544.1:0-17184 GCA_032361185.1 Lepetodrilus ovalis
CACACACACACACACACAAACAAACAAACACACACACACACACACACGCATATATACACACACACAAACAAACACACACACGCACACACGCACACACACACACACACACACACAAAGTAACGTCGTCCAGTCACACACCTGGGAGATGTTGTCGTGATCACAAGCTGAATGTAATCTATTCAGGAAAGGCGTCATCCTAACACTGTCAAAGAGTACCACAGGAAGATCTCCAGATGCCATAATCTTAATAAAAAAGGCTAGCTTTTAGTTTATTCTAGAATGTTTCATTTAATGTATTTCCTTAAATTAAACCTCAACCTGGATATATATTATGATTGATACGCAGTTTACCTATAATATATTTTAAAGTTGATATGTTCAAATTATTTCAGAAATTATGTATGATGCCTTACAAACACAGCACAGCTGCCCAGAGACACCAAGGTAAACATACAAGTCTTTGATCTGATAACAATCTTAAAGAGGAGTTGTTCATGTCGGAACCAATTTCAAAATATAGCCTGAGGCTTGGATTGAAGACTTGCACTTCAACTCTCTGAGGTAAATCACTTGTAGTACGCAGTGTAAGATTCCTTGTCTTGGCTGTTTGCAGTGTCTAGGCAAGAACGTTGATTTTAGCAGTGCCTGGTGAAGTACAATGTAATTGAGAGTGAGGTCGAAGGTATATAATTCAATATAACACTGGAAATCTTGAGTACAGACTAAATCCACATATGTACTGAACTCTTGAATATATGAAAGCGTAGAAGGACTAAGTATTCATAATACGGAGTAGATGAAGTTCTGAGAATGCATGATACGGAAAAGAGAAAGTATTAGTGATGGATATCGGGCAAAATAATCTCAATAATAATCGTTAGGTTACAATCGATAGATCATCGATTATTATCGTATCTGCAGTTGTACTCGTATTATATCCAAATGTAGCATCAACAAGTAGATTCTAACAAGCATCGCGATAAGTTGCATTACTAGTATCAGTATTCTGCACGAGTGTATGGCTGATGTTTGAAGATAAGATCAAGAATGCAATGCTTGTAGAAATAGTAAGTATGCATGCACGACACAGAGTAGATATGGTATTGCAAGTGCATCATATACCGAGGAGCATATGTAAAGAGAGGTACCCTCAACACACTGTACAGACATACACTATCATGTCACATCTAGGTCTGATAGTGCAGAACGTCTAGTCCAGGAAGTCGAGCGACTATATTTTAGACATGGACTAATCATGCCATGTCTGATAAAACAACAGAAATGTAAAAATGAACAATGGCGGCACCTCCAAACTTCTTTTAATCTTCTAAATACACAGAATATTTCCGAGAACCATTCACTTCATAATTGCCCTTGCTCGCTCCCCTAACTGAATACTCATAAACAATACCATTTATATGACAACGACACTATTACATATCCATTATGAGACCCCCGGCATCTTGGACCCCAATCTACTCTTGATGGGCTGTCCATTTGTGGATATCACGCGCTCTTGGGACCATTGTCCTGTATGAATATCTCGTCAATAGACCACTGTCCTGTATTATGATTCTTTCACTGACAAGTGCACGGCTATTGAAACGAACATAGTGTACGTATTGATTATCAATTCCAGTCATTAGGATCATCAGCGTGTAAAAAGTCTTTGCCGCCAATGCGGAAATAATACAGCAAGGATGTCACTTAACATGTGACTGTGTGCGATACATCAGTACAGTGAAGGAGACGATGATTCACACATTTTCTGCTATGAATCAATATAGTCCTGTCGCTTCTTTATTGTTTTATAATGGGAAGGGATAACACAGCGTCACGCCTCGCTGATACAAATCAAAAAGGCTTACATCTGACGAGGTGGACTGTGAAAATGACTAAATGCCAAAGGAATACGATATTGGAATTTAATTCAGATACTCATCACTCATTTATTGTATATACCGTGGCCTGCATTCATTCAACTTATTGTACGTACGTGTTAACATGGTGCAATACTCGTAGCGATAAAGAACAAACTACAAATACAGGTATATTGCACACTCGAATTCCATTTGTAAGAGAATAATGAACTCGTTCTTTTGACATATTTCCCCTGAATAATAATTATACTACTACTACTACTACTACTACTACTACTACTACTACTACTACTACTACGATAAAGATAATAATAATGATAAAGATAATAATAATGGTAATAGTATTTGTCCATTTATACAGCGCAATATCTCCAAGGACGACGACTTCTAGAAACACTCTGCCGGTAAGACCTTGTATTGTATAGCACCAGTACGGGCGCGTGTGATGTTAAACAGACAGATTGTTATCTGAATGTTCTGACAAGACTAATCATCTCCTTGTCGCACTGTCAACATCAATTAATTGTATAGGAATGGAGGATGGGATCAAGAGTTGAACACTAGTTTAAATGTGACAGCCGATATTTGAGTATATTAACATACTGTCACTAGATGGTCTCCACTCTTACACTTGTCATAAAGATGTATGGAACATATTATACCAGTTACTGGTTAATGTAGCTTACCAAAAAAGGAAGCCTAACTTGTAACGTGTAAGTGCTTTGAATTATATAAGATGCGACACCTCGATTGTTCTGCATACATATTTTATTCGTAAAATATTTATTCAGCATGCAAAATGTGAGTTATTATTTCCCAGACCCATGCATTTTCGTATGAAGCCAGACATAGTACTTAACACTACTTATCATGAATACGACATTAGGTTATTGATTGGCCAGTTTTGATACATACATGTATGTTTAACAATTTCGTTGCCCAGTAACCTTTGAAAATAGTGCAATACAATATGCAGATCGATATGAAATTTGATAGTTGCAGGTACACGGGTCACTCAGCTTTCTGAATAGATGTGTACATATAGTCCTGCTATATAGCTACTGCTGCATGATAATACAGAAGCCAGGCGGATGGTAGGCGTGTGTAGCGTGCAGGCGATGTTGAAGTAGGATTTGCCCAACGACCAGGATCAGTACTGTTGTCTGTCCAGGAAAACCTGGGCAAAAATCAGGATTATTTTGTCAAAGACCAGGGTATCCTTTCACGAAACTCTCTTATCTACTAAGATACCATAGCGCTCTCTTTGCAGTGCATTAGCTATCAGCAAAGAGCGCTATGGTCTCTTAGTGGATAAGCGAGCTTCGTGAAAGGATACTTTTTGTCGAAAGAGTAGGATTATTTGCCAAAAGGCTAGATTGTTTCATATAGCAAGTAGGCACGTTAATTCTAAAACAGGAGATTGCGTAATATAAACTGTTTGATTACCGTGTTTCACTTTGAAAACATGTTTGCATTCTTTCCTGCGATTAATATTGTAACGTCAATTGGGAAAAAAGCACTGTTTACAGAAGCCTTAACATTAGCAGAGCGCAGTCAATTACTATAAAATATTAATCGCATGATACATTCAGCCAAATCGTTAAAATGTATTTTTGTAAATGTCGAAATAACGAGTATAGTCACTGTTCAATATAACGACATTACATACAGTGGATATACTCACTGCCCTGCCTAGTGTAGACTATCAACATCATATTGATTGAAGATTTACTGCAAAATGTGCTTAAATAGCTTTAATCTTATGGAGGATGAACGAAAAAGTCTGAAGCAATTCTTTAAGACATCCCTATCGAGTGAGACAGCGTGTTGGTAACTGAGAGCATGACTAGATTACATGGACGGTGCATCCAATATTCCTTACACGGATACCTTACTGCAACAAAGAGATTACGAAACATTTTTACCAGGATTTCATGTTCAAGCTCAAATGCATGGGGATTTGCGAACACAGCTTTGAGTTGATCCTGATATTGCACTAAAAATAAGTTTCGTAATCTCGAGACATATCTGGGTTCTGGTTAGGTCGAGAAGCTCTGAGCGTCATATCGGCATCAAGATGGCCATTGGCTGTGGAACATCTCGACATAGGTTCTGCTCTGAACGATCGTTGCGCTAAGATAGCGGTAACTGCTACACATGTACAGGGGCTGACTGCGCTGTAGCAGGCGACGAGGCTGAGCTGAAGCAATTCAATGTCCACCATTGCGGCAACGTACTAGCATGCTCTATCATCACGCTATCGCTTTCCATACTGCATCAAACATGCACAGTATCCATTATTTACACACGTAATACCAATGGTCTTGATTTACTGACTTCTGTCGTGTTAACATGTAGATTTATTTGATGCTTGAGCAGGACAAACGTTTTCTGTGCTGGTATCTGACAGTATAGCGAGGTGGGGGTGAAGAGAAGTGGAAATGACAACGTGATTTAGTTAACTCCATGTGAAGGTGTACTAGAATTAAACCATGGATACACGCATGCTCAGAACATTTATTGGCGATAACAACATTTGTTTTGATGTCTGAAACTGCCGTATTATCGATTAGTCCAAAAAATTAAAGAAATGGTATTGTCTTTCCACATATAGGTAATTATTAACACATTTTATTTGACGAAAAACTGTCTTTCTAAAATCGGTATCTGCATATTCATGTACATATTTCGATCAAGTTTGCACATAATCTAAGAAGACACTCTACATGTCAATATCCTTGACAGTAAATTACTAGTAGTTCTCTAACGTCGTAACAAAGTACGTCAATGAAGTCAGCAGCATGGCTTCGGCCCCGGAACTCTTAGCCTCGTCGTGTAATAGTAATTACTAACAGAAACCCAACCCTCGATACCGTATACAGCTAATCTGTCCAGCGTACTGAAACACGCATTCTAAGACGCCATCTCGTCCAAGTTCCACCTTCTTGGCCAGTTATCTGGACCTAACGTGTGATGAGTGCTGTACCCCTGTATAAAGCATTAGTGGCGCTCCTGAAGAAATGTTATTTCAGAACTGCATCAAACCTCGAGAGGGTCCAGAATTACAATTAAGAAAGTCTCTGCTCTGTGTTGACTCGGTGCTTTGAACTACCCAGGTCCCGAGGGACAGAGAAGGTCCTATGGGCGCTGCGTGTGTGGTCTTTCACATCGATTGTGGATGTTACTGGCAACAGTTGGTCAGCGCCTGGTCACAGTTGTACGTGAACCCTACTTGTCCGTCTCTACCAAAGGCCATAAAGATAAATTAGGTTTGAAGCGGTTTCCTAATTGAGGAAAGAATTATTTAATAGCATTCCGTTTTCGTGACAGTTTGACAGAAAGTCAACCACTCCTACATTAGTAATAATGGCGTGGTTATCATTCAGACCACGGAAGCTGATTTACCTTTCTTGCAATTATTTAGCTGCCACTAAAAGTACAAGACGCTGGATTTTGAAAAATCATTGGCATTCAATATCCATTATTCTCGAACTTTTTGACAATTCGAGTGGGTGGTTAAATCTAGTTCTAAGGCATTTTCAACAGTCTTCGTGTATGTCACGCTTATTAGTCTATAGCGTACGGTAATCCTAGAACAGCGGTGTCACCTTCAAAACCAATGAACAACTACCACGATATAGACACTTAATATCCGTCGTGTGCAAACGGTGCATGACAACATAAACAGGAAGCCGTGGATATTGGAAGCTCCTGGTAATTGGCACTGAGGACTGATGCCAGGATCGCCATCTCCTCCAGGTGACTGGTCTCGTCAAAGGACATCTAGCTGGCTTACAAGAACACGGATAGAAAGTAACGTGCCTGTGGGGACGCGCCGCAAATAGCTGTGTATAATCTTCAATTTCTGACCGCCAGCGCTGTAATGTAGCAAAGCCATTTGGAGACACAGAAGCATCAGTACAAGGGCGGCTGCCCAAACATGCCTGGGGTAGATACAGACTCGGTGCTCACTGTATGAGCATAAGCCAAACAAGTGCCCGTGAACTGAGGCTGATGACTGTACTGAAGCACACTGTGCTTGCTATTGGTTCGTGTGCATGGTCATTGCCCTTATACCTTTAAGGTACGCTACTCTAAATAAATTATTACCGGCAAGAGTATAGGGAATACATAATGAATATAGACATATATTTCCATAATTGTTATATTAATAAAAAATGTCAATGTATTCATTGATTTAGCTAACTACGTACGCGTAGACTGAGAGGCTATATATTTTTCATCACCTCTAAGATTTTATTTTAAAATCTCACGCTTACGAACTCGACTTATAATGAAGTGTAGAGGTGATCTATGGTATCTATGGTATACTACGTCAAATACGAAATCGCAAGGGATTTACATCCTAAATTTCAAGGTAATAGATTATCTATCTTCATTTGTGCCATAGAACCCACCTCGCGGGCTATCGTCCCCTGCTGTCGGTGTATGCGACAGACTGATCAAGTGTCAGAGACAATCAGAGACGCAGTGACTAACGTCTGGTGACTCACCACGCTGTCAGTGACTTTAGGACCAGAGTGGGAGAGCAGTAATGGTAGAGACGGCCGGTGACGACTTGGCATCTCACTTAGGATATTGACGAGACGTGGTCGAGACTTGGGACTCTCATTTCGGATATTGCTACTTGGTCTGGGACTGGAGCTAAACGTGTGACCGAGTACTAGGTCGAGACCGCGGGAATACTAAAGGTCTTCTAATTGTCATTACCCTGGCTCTTAAAGACCAGTAATATCTCATATCCATAGCGTCGATCATTTATGATTAAGCATCAAATCCGTGATCGTTCTAAATTATCTTAAAATGAGGACCATGTCTAGCTTGAAAGCTTTCTGCAATTAGTACTCGATACATGAGATAAACAATGCGCGTAATACCACTAGAATGTTCAAGTACTGAACCTCACTGTACAGCTATGCTCGTAAGTCTCATATGGTCCTTACTACTGGTATTTCTCGTGTACTTTCACAGTGAAAAGAAATATAATGATTTGGACTTTAAGAAGGTATCCAAATCCGTTATGTATACATGCAATTGGAATTACTCGACTTTCTGCTTCAATTACAGATAATAGCGACCCTGAGAGCTAACATGGACGGACGTTAGACGTCTGATATTAGTGTATCTTCTTGTCCATGGTAAAAGCTACTGGGCAATTAGTCTAAAACGTTAGATCCGCCCAGTGGGTAACTAACTACCTAGCGACGAGTCCGATGGCCAACTGGTCCCCCTAATGTACATGTATCGGGATTGAACCGATCATCGATTATCGTGCCAGGTGAACTAATAGCAGCAATTACGCTGTGTACACTGAGGACAAACCCTGTAGACCTCGCTGCGAGGAGAGGACACTCGTGTGATGTAATTCTAGCTTTATGGCTGGTTACATTGACTTCAATGCTTCGCGAACGAACACACCTGGACACAATGGAATAAGTAGCAGTTGTGGAACACGTTAGAGTTTAAATTATACATACGTGTCCATGAATTCGTCGAATCTCTTGGAAAAATATTCAAAGCTTTTAAAGAAACATGTGCATATCATAGATAAAACACACATTGACGTACATCTAATAAGAATATATGTTAACATAAAATAATAATAAAAATAATAATTAATAATAATAATAATAATGATAATAATAATAATAACGATGATAACTAATATTGACAATGCGCCAAATCCACCCATAAAAACATGTTGAAAGCAGTATTTAACCATTTAAAGGATAATTACTTTTAACATCAACAACTAAGTACAATTCTCCACACGAATGGTCCCACCAGTTGGTTCGAGGTTGCTCCAATACACTCGCGCAAAATGGAATAAGTTTATCATCATTATCAAATATCCACAGGCTTCCTTCGCATTACATGTGTGCCAAGCTTGACAAATGTAATCGATATGTTTTGGAACAATTTTGCAAAAGGGATTAAGAATGATCTCCTGCTATCCCGTCTGTCATATTTCTTTCTGCTGGAACCCGGAATAAAGAGGTGGGATTTAAATGCCCTGTGCATGATTCACATGGCGCTCCGACTTGAAGAATGCTCAACAGACACTTTACCGGAGGGCGCAAACTTAATTAGCCAACACATTGCTTCACATTATAATGTTGAGACTTGGTGGGGTGGCAGGATTTACAATGGAGCTAATCGATATTCCATCGCCGCCATGCACTGGAACCGTACATTCGCGCGCACGGTGGCATTAACCAGTGCATGATCGTGCACTTCACGATGCCAGCGCGTTCAGAGCATCGATCGGTTGGGGTTGGAGGGGTTGGGGGAGGGGGAGGCGGGGGAGGCGGGGGAGGGCAGCGAGGGAGAAGGGGCAAGAGATGAGTCATATTATACTGTAGTTATACACCAACACTCAATGTATGCACAGCGTGTTAGGATTTACTTAAACCTCTGTATTCGTTCACACATGTGAAGGAATCTAATGTTTCTACCTCACGTTTCTATGAAACCTTCAATGTTACCAAACCATCCTCTATGTTAACCCTCTCCCCGCTGGATTAGGTACAAACCCTTCTCTTTGGGACATCTGAGGTTGTCTCCAGCATGGAGAGGTTTAATAATGAATGAATTGTCTTTATTTCCTCCACAATAATGGTGAATATACCTTCTAATACCGTACTATGAATGTTAACAATTATTTAGAAACATATTATATGAAGTTCACAGTGTTTACATTTATACCAAATGGAATTAGCTCATTATATAAACACAAAAAGGCATTTTAAGTTCCACAAGTTGATGCATTTAGACGTTATCTGTAGGACTATTGCCCACTCGTCCAGAGACATGGAATCAACTATTGCCAGTATTGGTGTAATTCCTCCAAGTAATGTCACGATCATCATTTCCTCATTGTCACAGTCCTCATAGTGCATGTATTGTTCTACAGATAAATTATCAATATCTGTCTTAAGGTAAAAACTAACAACATACATTAATTGTTCTGTCATTGTCAAAGTAATAATTATGTTATCGATGTATTCAAATAACTATGTGTTACATACTAGTATACAATGTGTAGAATACACAGGGCAACGTTAGCTTGCAGAAGTTCTGCTAATGATAAATGACACATTTTGACATTGTTAATAGTTTTAGATATTGGAGATTCGGGTTATTTATTAGTAACGGCCACTGTAGCTGTCAGTCAAATGTTTGTGGAGTGACCACCCAAGATGTAATCTGCTGAGTCATCCCTAAGGCGCTTCACATGTAATTAGAGGATTTTCACATTTAATCTAAGTTAGGAATAGGCTACATGAAGTACACGCTCAGATTGTAAAACCTATTCATACATATATAATATACGGTCTAGACTTCAGAGTGAGCTCATGTAATTTGTCGCACCACCGTCCGTCCTGTTGAAACATGTTCAATAATGTATAGACACAAGTATTTTAACGCTGTACTGCATTGACCGATCCCCCACAGCTAAAGTAACACATACATGTGTAGACACGATGATATACAGAGGAATATGGATTACATGACTTAAGTTAGTTTCAGCTAAACAATGTTCTCTAATGTTTTTAAATTATGTATGGATAGGGTCAACATATCATCAGCATGATTATGGTAATGTATACAATCCTCTTTTAATAAGGAATGGAACTGCAACAATGGCCGATTGTCTTCTGCTTCTCTGAAGACAATATACAGAACGTTGGAGTGATGTCCCTGACAAGTCACAATAGTGATGATAAAGTCCTCTGACACACTCGTTAGTCAGGATGGTTTAATCAAATGTTAACCCTTAATGTTGTCCATCAATTCTGACAATGTTTGACTAATATAACGTGTAATATCCATAGCATTAAATAAATAATAATTCATACAGAACAAATGATCGATGTCTTATTAATTATCTTCTCTCCTGAATAGAATGCCATATTGATATTTTCATATCCATACAGTGAAATCCGTCTGAGAGGCTGCCCATAATAATGTCTAATCCTAAATGATACATTGCATTCATTACTCTTTGATATTTTAGGACTTTGACATTTTACACAAAGACTAACAGAATCACAAATTGCATAGAAATATCCAACTTACCATTGTCTACTTGGGTTGTTTACTGTATCTTTGTTATTGACCAAAAAAACCAGTATCGCTCATGATGAAAAGTTATGGATTTTAATCATGGTTAAACATTTTTTAAATAAAGTACCATTACGCTTTTAAAAAATATGATCCTTCAGAATGAAATTAATCCAGACGCAGAACAGAAATCAACAAAGATTCAATCCTTCCTTCTCCTTCTAGTTAATCAGAAAGGGAAGATTGCGTTAACCCCTTGCCTGCCTATTAACTTCCCAACTTCATGGAACATAAACTATCTTACTTCTCATTGAAGAACGTCTGAACATAAAGAGTTAACCAATCCACCTCGACAGACTCAAGAAAATAGAGTAGCAAGAAACATCATTGTATTGGAATGATGGAAACCTCATTTCGATAATCAATTAATATAATCTTTGAATGTTGACATTGTCATTTAAGACTCTTGACAATTTCAAATATTGTTTCCAAGGTTTCCATTAATCATGATTACCGTATATAGGGAAAAAACTCTACTAAATTATTGATTGCAAGTAATCGTTAACGTTGTCTAACACAATTATGTCAGTTTTGACATGTCAAAATTAATAATTTCGGTAGATACGTATGATACGAGTATTCAATTTAAAATCAACAGGCTCAGATTTTGTCACACTTATCTATGTATAATATAAATATAGTTCTGCTTGTATTCCCACAATGACATAAATACAAGTCATCAGTACTGTTCTAACATTGAAATACTCTCAGCACACTCTGATGCGTAATGCGTGTACTAGTTTCAACAGGTACAAGTTATCACATGCCAAATAAATACATAGCATCATGTGAATAGACAACTATTCGATCCGCAATAATCCATGAACAGTTTAAAATACACTCTAATGATATGAGATATATAACACAGGTATTCATTAACTGTATAGACGCGCGGGCGTTACCTGAAACAATACATAGCATACCATTTGGACCCAGATTAGTTTGACAGACAAACATTATTTTATTTTCGTAAATGAAGGTTCTTGGTTTGCCATCAATAGACTAGTATTAGTCATGACCACTCATCTACAGCTGCAGTAGCTTCGAACCGTTTTTAATCAATAAGTCTTACCCAGTAGCCGTCGTTCTATACTATACTGTACTATACTATACTATAATATATACGAATCAACACATGAGATTAATCATTGGCAGCTGGGAGTGTTTCATATCGGATGACTTATTTATTTACGCATCCTTACAGACCTTTGAAGATGGCTACTAACTTTCATGATGTCCTGTAAATTATCCATTTTGGCCTGGAAGACAAGTTCTGCTATCTCTTGTATATATTATTGTATTTGCCATATACAATTAAAAGCAGCGATATGTAAATATTGGAGACACGATCGCTCGCTCGATGTTTGAGTACGTCCGTAAAAATATTGTATTGAAATCTAATACAATACGTAGGAATACAATAATGTATACCATGTTAAGGCAATGGATTTCTAAATATTGTGGTATAAAAAAGGAGCAACAATATATGTGCTCTCTCTGTGTCTGTCTGTCTGTCTGTCTGTCTGTCTGTCTGTCTGTCTCTCTCTCTCTCTCTCTCTCTCTCTCTCTCTCTCTCTTTCTCTCTCTCTTTCTCTCTCTCTCATCCTACCTAGCTCTCTATATATATCTTTCTTTCTTTCTCCCCTAGAAGTAAATAATGGATTTCGTGGTGGTACCTATACATACTTCATATTCATGGCATAGATATACTATTAGATGCAGGTATTGATGGTATACATGTATATGCTTTGATACCAATATACGCGCATACGTATACTCACAGTGTCAACTACAGTGACGAGAACTTGCAAACGTTAACTCTAGCACTACGGAGGATCTACACACATGACAGTGCAGGCGTGGCCATTGGAAGTCACCGGAACGCCTGTTACAGGACCTCCCAAAGACCTCACTGCAGTACGTTGTAGACATGACTACGGTATCACCAGAAGTCACCGGAAGGACTACCACATGTCAGGACCTCCCAAAAGAACCACATGGACTACATGCAATACATACAATACAAAGTTATTATGAATTATAATTAATACAATAGCTTATAAATCTCACAAAATATCAAGTATTAATAACCATTATCCGCTACCCATCTGATACGGGTTTGCATGCTATGCCTGATGTCATCACATGGCGTGCCCTAGGGACCTACCTGTGTGTCTGTGGATGTAGTAAGGGATGCTCGTCATCCCACTGAATCCCATCGTGTAGAAGCACACAAACGCAAACTGTATTAAACTCCATCTGGGAGGATCCGTTTCAGCACTCTCCGTCATTTTGATCTCTCAACGTATCCTTGGTTTGCGAGTGTTGTCCAAATATTCCACAGATTCTCTCGATTCCAACACTGGCAGACGACGCAAACTGCCACTTGCTGCAGGCCCGCAGAACACGCATGCGCAGGAAGCAGCAGCTCACAGACTGGATGATCAATTACGTGAATTCCAGAGAGGCACGGTGCAATCAATGGCGGACCGGCGGATTCTTCTGCAAGTCTGGTGCAACTCAATGGCACACTGTAGTGTGGTTTGCCTGTGAATATAGAAAGGGCTCATATCGATTCTGTTGTTTCCAAGATAAAAGTGTCTTCATTTGCCATTTGAGTGCTGGAATCCTAGCCTCTTTTTTATTGAGTAGACCGAATCTCGAAAAAATGTAATTGCGAACGAAAAACATTTATATAGCATTTGATTGAATATAGTGTCACCGGTGGAAGTTGAGATTAGAAGTTGTACGACATTTATCGGAAAGCACAAGCATGGACAAAGTAATTCTCACGGGAGTAAGTTCAAATACTTCTTCTTGAGATATATACATAGATTTCCAAGAAAGATTTCAAACCAAAGTCAGCTGCATCGTGGGAGGTAAACTTATTAACCGGAAGAACGATAACATTGATTTGTTTCTTTTAATAAATGTTCTTTTTAGACAGCACGGATTTAATCTTAAATTAATGAGATATGCTGGGTAGTTGAGACCATGTTGAATAATTGAGATGATTTTCGCCAACTTGTTCCTAGATTTGTCACATTACGACGCTTCATCATGGCAGAACAATGGGTATTAATCTTTAAAGTCAGCGCGGCCAGGCACGGACGTCTTCTCAGGAGTGTCAATTAATGGGACGCTACTCCTCCGCGGACGAAGAAGTCTTTGACGATATTAATTTGACACAGAATGTGCAAAAGAAATATTATCTCATAATGACAGGCGTCGTCTTCGTTCTTTATGTGATGTCCACGTAAAAGGAATATGCGGTTGATGATGAGTCCTTGGAAATCTATTAAAGCCTTGCTAATCCATAATTTCTAGAAAGATAATAATGTGTTTATTACTATATTTTGACCCAAAACAAATGCAGAAGAAACGAATTCAGTCAACGACTAGAGACTCCTACATTAATATTAACTCCAAAATTTAGAGAATTTCGCGTGTTGTTTATCGTGGCGAATAGGAGTAACGAATTATTTCATTATTCGGTGTTTATTTTTCATGATTCCCATAGCACCTTAAAGAGGATGAATAAAGCACGACCAGTCATTACCATGACCACCGCTAGACGATCCCCTCATGTATTCACAGCAATAACATGCAGCTATTGAGAGCTACAGAGGAACGGAGGGATCCCTAATGTATTCACACGACTCGGAATATCAATATCAATTTATTATATTCACGAAACACTGAAAGAAATCCATCCTTCAAAGCAATGCTCATGTGAAACCCATTCCCCCTCATCTGTGTCTGATAATCGTTTATTTGAAATGCAGTATGAAAACAAAACTTGTCATTCATGATTATTTCTTGAAATAATGAATGGAAAAGGGAATCGAGAAATGATTATATTTTATAGGTAATAATATAAAATATGTATTTCTTACAACATACTAGTATTTCATTGTTAGGCTGCATAACATGAAAATCCCAATTGAATATATTTTATACTATATTATTTTATATATAGTTGATCATAGATTTGCTGTTTCCAATGACATGCGCTAAATTCGAGTATAGTACTAACAACGAGACACTGTTCAGAACATACAGATTTCGCATTTGCAGCTTTGATCTCTCACTGCCGACCAACTAAACAAACATGAACCATCATGAACTCTTTGAGGTTGATCTCTCTGCCTTACTTTTGATCTTTGATCATAATAAAACTCGTACAGTGACAATGGCGCTGCCGTGGTCAACCAGAAGACGGGCACCTCGACAGAGCTGATTAAAAGTTCTTCTCAACACTGCAATGATAGACAGCCAGGATGCTAGTTTCCCTCACAAAACTGATAAGTCTTCAGGAAAATAAATTCATCATTGTGATTCCTAGGATAAACGTCTGCGTCTACATTATGAACCATTTATTTCTGACCCGATGGACCCACGAGAGTCTCGCTTATTATGCTTTTCAGTCCAGAGTGTTTTATGGGCAGAACAGACGTTTTAGTGTTCGTAATGACTTTTTAGTGTTCGTAATGATGTTTTCCCTCATATACTGATTGTACATGTGTCTCAAAAGAAAGCAATTATTAATATCTAAAATTGTTGGGTGTTTTCTTTAATCTCGACTGCCTTTCTCTTCCTATTGCCGTTAGCGAAGACGTACAGTTAATGACCAATATATAATTACACAGAACGGCACAAGGTATGGACATCCATCACTGCTATAGCCGTCAGCATAAACAAATGCATAGAATGGTACCACAACTTCGTTAGGTATGGGTGGAGTTCACTGCTCTAGTACAATAGCAATACTGGTGACTAGTTCTCCTTCTATTGACATCTGAAGAATTCACTTCTAGGTTTACGTCAGTCCGTTTCTTCATCAACCCACTAAACGTGGTATTAAATGTATTTTAGATATAATTATGCTTAAAACAACTTTCTACCGATTGATACATAAAAAGGTCATTGCAAAACCTTCGTGGTAAACAGAAGACCGTAAACCATTTGCGTTGGTTAGATTGTAGAGCATTATTTAGATAACAATCACATTTGACAACGGTATTAATTCTTACAATACTTTGATGGTTATGAGAAATACACAGCCATGTTCTCCACTCATTGAAAGACAGGTCGATACCAATCAAGAGTTATATGGTTGTTTTAGTACCAGCAGTTCGTGTCGCACTTTGTAAGTTTATATCCGGATATCGTGTTGGCACTGTAGCGTACATATGCATGGCATTATATTTAGCGTAAGGGTAGGAAACACATAAGTCGATAAGTTTGATACCACACAATTCAAAGCTATGATCGTATACACGTCAACATGACGATGGCGCTATGGTACGGTCACTGATGTATGTGTCACACAGAGGATGGGTCCAATAGGTTTACACCTTACCTCTGCATACAGTGCATATAGCGTGTTCTTCCCTAATCTACGAGTCTTGCTACCGTTTCTCGAAGCTATCGCATCTACTACAAGACCATAAGCACTCTCGTAGACATATCTTATACATGGCTATCCGACACTTACGAGAGCGCTATGGTCTCGTAGTGGATATGAGAGCTTCGAGAGACGCTACCCTGGGTACTCCTGCACAGCTGGGCGTAAATCTAAGTATAGCCTTAATCGTAAATATTGTTCTACGCAATACCCTGGGTGGATACGCTTAGCTTAAAGTTAGGCCGTCTAGTCCTTGTCAACAACGTTTCGTGTCAGTTTCTTCGATTTTGTAATGATTCTTTACGCATAAAAATTACAAAAATCTAAAACATGTATACGATCGTCCTAAATATCGAGTGTTCAGTGCAACAAGATGCTGTGAACTTTTAGTGCACAATGGCATTTTTGCATACGTTCCTTTTGTGATTAACAATTATATATAATAGGTACAGTAGGAATATATTAATTACTGTAATTAGTTTTAATTACATTAAGTACCAAGTGATCATTTATTAGGATGCTGACCAACTCCAAACCGATTTTACTCATGAGTCTTAAAAGTGCACTATTATCGCCTTGTTGCACTCAACACTCGATATGTAGAATCCTTAAGGTCCGTTGAAGTAAATAAATAAAATAAAAAACATTGCAAGCCCCTTAGCTCAAAATACAATGCTATTCAAAGTACAAATTTTCATAAATTATCTGAAACCTTCCGAAAACTGTTAAACACTTCTCAACTGCGCTTTTGTCATAGAACGCAGATTTAGTATTTCATAACATTATTGATATAATTTTTATACACCATTTGTTGGCATGAGATATAAAAATAGGATATTTCAAAAGTGATCCTTTAATCCGAGAGAATCAATGGCTTTCAAAACCAGTTGGTTGTTTGATTGCTAAGGGAAATAACCTCTGGTACTTCTTCCTTATACAAAATCACAGATCAATAGCACGCCGGGTTTGCCCTCCTGTTAGCGTGTCACGACGTTCTGGTGGGTTCGATTCCCATAGCTTTGTGTGGAGATATCTAGCTTCAACCTCCTAACACTTACAACAGGATTAACACTTCACAACGTGGGGTGTCTATTGACATGGGAATATTTACCGACTCAATATTGATGTGGGTTATTAATATTATATACAATTTTCTTTGTTAATTAAGAATTTATTCTGGTGACGAATTTCAAATCTATCAAAGTTGCATAGTTGATTTAATGTTTCAATTATTTCCCGCGTCTTTAGCAAGGTAATTATATTGCAAATTGGCAAATTGGCAAGTCTCCAAAGGAATATTCATTAACGCTATACGTTCATTATAAGAGATAGCATAAACTTTCCTTAATATATTTTTAATTAGATGTATTATTTGGTGAAGAATACAAGCAAACTAAAAGGCTTTTTTTTATTATCGTTCATCAATTTGTTTATTTTCCAGATATATCCAATGTTTAAATGAATACTTTCTTGAGTTTGATTGTACTCGAATTACTATCTGTGTCAGTCCAAGCTTAATTGATTATGCTTACCAACATAAGCGTGCTCAATCTGATCGGACTCGTGTGGGAAACTGACGCTCAGACGTGTGGACACTCGCTGCCAAAGAATGTCAAAATGTTTAAGAGGAGAAATGAGATGTGCGTGTATGTGTGTGTGTGTGTGTGTGTGTGTGTGTGTGTGTTAGTTTGTGAGTGTGTAAGTGTGTGTGTGTAAGTGTGTGTGTGTGTGTGTGAGTGTGTGTGAGTGTGT
>JAUTBQ010061655.1:0-17176 GCA_032361185.1 Lepetodrilus ovalis
GGAAGTGTTCGAGACCACTTTTTAAAAATACCTATAAAAGATTACGATATAGAAGTTTATGGACTTCACACTATCGAAGAGTTAGAGGTTATCTTAAAAGAGTATGGACATGTAAAGCTTGTGGGAAAAAGTTTTGGGGTTTTAAAGTTTGTACATGAAGGGTTTGAGTATGATTTTGCTTTCCCTCGTCGTGAAGTTAAGAGTGGAGTAGGGCATAAAGGTTTTGATGTTGTGAGTGATGGCTTCATGAGTTATGAGGAAGCTTCAAAACGAAGAGATTTTACGATAAATGCTCTTGGGTATGAGATAGAGACAAAAGAGTTTTTAGACCCCTTTAGTGGTATGAGTGATATGAACAAAAAAGTTTTAAGACATATCGATGATAAAACTTTTGCAGAAGACCCCTTAAGAGTCTATCGTGGAGTGCAGTTTTGTGCGAGATTAGAGTATGCGATGGCAGATAAAACAAAAGAGCTTTGTAAACAGATGACAGAGCAGGGGGATTTAGAAGAACTTCCAAAAGAGAGGGTATTTGAAGAGATAAAAAAACTTCTTTTAAAATCTAAAAAACCATCTATCGGATTTGAACTTTTAAAAGAGTTTGGGGCTATTCGCTACTTTCCAGAACTTTTAAAAGAGTGGGATAACACCATGGCGACTTTAGATAGATTTTCAGGAAACAACCTTATACTCATGATAACCCTTTTGACGATACCATTAACCCAAGATGAGATAGAGAGTTTTTTAACAAAACTAAGCGATGAAGTAAATCTTATAAAGTCAGTAAAAGCTTATGTTAAAAGTTATCAAACTCTTTTAAAAGATGGCTTTAACCCTAGCGATACCCAGTTAAGGCGATTAGCAACTGTTGTAAATCTTGAAGAATTATCAAAGATTTGTGAAGATAAAAACTTTTTAGAAGATGCTAAAAGATTGGGTGTAGAAAATGAGCCTTTAGTAGAGCTTCTTCAAGGAAGAGACTTGATAAAGTTAGGGTATAGACCAAATGAAGAGTTTTCAAAGATACTAAAAGCTATATATGAACTTCAACTAAAAGGGGAGATTGTGGATAAAAATCAAGCCATAGAGTTTGTAAAGGCTCTGTCATGGGTATAGCCATCATCTGTTCTGGTGGAGATAGTGCTGGTATGAACCCTGCTATCAAAACCTTTGTAGAGAGAAGTCTAAGAAGTGGTGAAAAACCTTATCTTATCTATGATGGATTAGAAGGTCTTATAGATAACTCTATAAAAGAGGCAAGTTATAAAGATGTAGCAAGTATTGTTCATCGAGGTGGTACTTTTATACGATCTTCTAGAAGTAAACGGTTTCTTGAAAAAAAGTGGCGAGAGAGGGCATATAAAAATCTCAAAGCTTTAGATATAGATAAAGTTGTAGTTCTTGGTGGAGATGGTTCTTTTCGTGCATTTGGGCAGTTTTATAAAGATTTTGCGATTAGTTTTGTAGGAATCCCCTCTACTATAGATAACGATATATTTGGTACTGATTATTGTCTTGGTGTTGATACAGCTTTAAATGTTATACGAGTTTCCATAGATCAAGTGCGAGATACGGCTTCTTCATTTAAAAGAGCTTTTGTGATAGAGACGATGGGAAGAGATTGTGGGTACTTAGCTCTTATCTCTGCTATCTCTAGTGGAGCTGAAGTATGCATCATCCCAGAGTTAGAGTATGATTTAAACTCACTTCAAAAGAGATTAAAACAGCAGATAAAAGATGGTCGTATATATATACTTTGTATAGTATCAGAGGGAGCCAAAGTGACTGATAAAATAGCCTCATGGATAGAATCTGAAGTAGGTATACAAGCTAGAGTTACCATACTAGGTCACACCCAAAGAGGTGGAAACCCAACAGTTTATGACAGACTCATGGCTTTTAAGTTTGCACGGATGGCTGTAGATAAACTTTTAAGTGACAAGGATGTTCATGAAGTAGTAGTTTTTAAAGATTCTAAGTTTGAGTTTGTTTCGATTGCATATATAAACAGTGGTAAATCTGAGATAAATCCAGAGTTTTTGGAGTTGGCAGATAGGATGGTTAGGTAGTTACAAAGTATAAAATGATGTGGAGGCTCCTCTTTTTTGTTTTGTTTTTGTCTTTTTTTCATTTTCTTCTTCATATCCATATCCGTAACCATATCCGTAATCATATCCGTAACCATATCCATATCCAGATTTTTTCTCTTGGGTGGCACTGTTTAATATGAGTCCTATGGATTGTATATCTTTTTCTTCTACCATCTTGTTAAACTCTTTGATAAGCCCTTTTTCTGTATAGTTTGATTTTGTTACAAGTAGCATAAGATCTATATATTTTAAAAGAGTATTTGCATCACTTATAAGTCCTATTGGTGAAGTATCTATAACTATATAGTCATACTTTTTCATCAAAGTATGCATGATGGTATCAAACTTTGTACTTATCAGTAACTCTGCTGGATTTGGGGCAACTGGTCCTGCTGGAAGAAAGTCTAAGTGGTTATTTACAGGTATCGTAACTTCTTCTAGTGAGTAGTTCTCAACTAAAACATCACTTATACCCATCTTATTATTAAACTCCAGTTCTTCATGTAGTCTTGGTTTTCTCATGTCTAAATCCATAACTAAAACTTTTTGAGATGCTATCGATAGTATCTTTGAAAGTCCAGAAGAGATAGTAGTTTTACCCTCTTTTGGTATAGATGAAGATACCATGATAACTTTACAGTCTCCATGTTTTGGTATGGTAAACTGTACATTTGTACGAAGTGCACGAAAAGACTCTTTAAATGCATACTTATTTTTAAAGAGTGGTATAATTCCATAGATAGGAATACTTGTAAGTTTTTCCAACTCTTCAGATGTTCTTATCTTGTTATCCATCATAGCTCTTAAAAATGCAAGTGCGATACCAAGTATAAGTCCGACTAAAAAACCAGCAACAACCAAAAACTTTTTATTTGGTTTGATAGGAATTTTAGGTATAAGAGCATCATCTATAACTTTTGTATTACTTACTATAGAAGCTTTTGATAACTCTATCTCCATCCTTTTTTCTAAAAGAAAAGAGTAGATGTTTTCAGTAAGTGTAAAGTTCCTTTTGAGATCTCCTAGCTTCATCTTTATAGCAGGTAAAGCTTCTAAGGTTTTTTCATCTTTTTGTATCTCTCTTGTTAACATACTATTTTGAGAAGCCATAGTGTTATGAATCTCTGCTATAGACTTTTTGATATAGCTATCGAGTTGACCTGCTTCATTTTGTAGTCTACTGATGTTTTTACTAAAGTATTTATTTATATTTGTTTTTATGAGTTGTAGCTCTTTGTTTAGTTGTATGATTCTAGGATGACTAGATGTAAAGTCTTGAGATAGAAGTTGTAAAAGTTTTTCTTTATCTCGTGATACTTGAAGTAAGACATTTAACTCTGCATTTGCTGTGATAGATACACTTTGATCACTTTGTTGTGCTCTTAAAAGTGATAGTTTCTCTTTTTTTTCTCTGATAGCTCCTATCCAAGTATTTAGCTGGTTTGTATCTATACCACTACTTTGCAGTGCAAAAACATCTATAAAGTTTTGACGTTTTTTACTTTTTACTTCTCTTAAAGTGTTTAGTTTAGACTTTATCGTGGCTAGTTTTTCTTCATTTGTCATCAGTTTGCTGAGGACATTTCCATCTGCCGTTGCAGCACTTGCTCTTATGTTCTCTGACTGAAATGTTTGTAGTTTTTTTCCATAGTTTTTAAGTGTGTTTTGCATAAAAGATAACCGTTCATCTAAAAAGGTTAGTGTTTTTTCATTTTCCAATGTTTTGTCATCTAGTTGATACTCTATATATATGTTTGCTATCTCATCTACTATCTTTTTTGCACGATTTGGAAGTGTGTCTGTGTATGTAAGTTGTAAGAGACTATCGGATGGTTTTGTCACTTTAAGATTTCTTATGATGTTTTGAGTGAGGTCTAGTTTATCGGTGTTTATCTTAAAAAGATAGTAAGGGGCATCTAGTGGACCGCTAATCTTGTTTATCTTTATAGCATAAAGATCTAGGGTTATCAACTCTCCAAAGTGATGTGTTTTGTTATATCCTGTTTTTTCATTTGTAAGTATAAAGCTTGTTTTATCTATGGGTACAAGTTTATAAGTTGCATTTTTGATGATGCGTCCAGGATTTGAAAGCTCTACGTTAAAAGGGAAGTTAGTTCTTTCTAAAATTTTATACTTATAGCGGATAAAGTATCTTATCTCTAAGTTAATTTTTTTAAGAACTTTAGAGATGATATTTCTTGATTTTAAGATTCTTATATTCGTATCTAAGTCATCTTCTACTTTAAACTGACTTGAAGCTCCAGGGAGTAAGAAGTCTAGTTTTGATGCTTTTTCATTTTCTATCGATATAAGTGTACTTGTACTATAAATAGGAACTAAAAAGTAAGCATAAGCAGTAACTGCTAGTGTAAAAAGTAGGGTAGTTAAAAATATGCTCCATTTGTATCTAGCTAAAGTAGAGAGTATAAACTGTATATCTAGTTCATTGTTTTGTTGCATTAATTTCGTCCATTGGTAACATAATCAATAGACAAATAAGTACCAAGCATACTAGAAACAATACTAAAGATAGGACTAAAATCATCTATCGCAACTTTTATAGACTTCATCTGTCTTGGTTGTACATATATGATACTGTTTGCTGGTATCATAAGGTTTGTAGCGTTTAGAGAAGACATCTTTGTAAGGTCTATTACTCTAGCTTTTTGATTTCCTAAAGCTCCACTGATAATCTGTATAGAACTTCTTTTTGCATAGTTTGTTAAGTCTCCAGACTTTGCGATAGCCTCATAGAGTGAGACAGCATTTGATGATATAGGTAAAAGACCTGGTTTGTTTACTTCTCCTAGTACATAAACTCTTTTGTTTGCGATATGAACTTTGATGTATGGAGCAGTTAGATACTCTCTATAGCTTTGTGTTAAAAGTTCACCTGCTTGTGTTTCTGTCAGCCCTTGAAAGTTCACTTCGTTGATGATAGGTAGATATAGCGTTCCATCCATATCAACTACATACTCTTGTTTTGTAGGTTTGATACTAGTCAATGCACTTTCAGTGTTTAGGTCATTTATCTGCTCTAAGGAGATTCTTCTAGATCTGTTGTAGACATCTATCTTTAGTGTATCTCCTGCTAGTATCTTACTGGTATATTGGAAGTTTAAAGGGTAGTTTTCTTTAGTTTGCTTGTATCTATGTTTTGTACTATCTAGTTGTATCTCTTTTTTAGGAAAGATACCGTTTAAAAAGCCAGGCTCCTTGGTCTCAGATATAGAGTTAGTGCTTTCTCTATCTTCTTGAAAAAGTTTATACTTTGAACTACACCCTGAAAAAAGAACTAGCAGAGATAAAAACAACAATTTATACATCAATACCAAACACCCTAAAATATAATTTTATCTATATTAGTAAAATTATTATTTAAATATGCTTTATTAAATATAGATAAAATTAAATTATTTAAAATAAATATATACTTATGTATAAGTTTTTATCTTTTTATACCCCATAATCTATATTTTTTTGGATTTTTTATAAGCTCTTTTATAGTTTCTTTATACTTTTGTATGATGATATTTTGGCTAAAGTTCTTAAGTGCTTTTTCTCTTGCATTGTTCCCCATCGTAGTTCTTTCATCATCATTAAGTTCTATCATTTTTATCATAGCATTTGCTAGAGATGAGGCATCTTTTGATTTGCATAAAAAACCATTAAATCCATCGTCAACTATATCACTACATCCTGGAACATCTGTTGTAACCATAGGCTTTGCCATACTTGAAGCTTCTAGCAGGGAGCGAGATAAACCTTCTCTATAGGAAGGAAGGACTATAACAGAAGCTTTTGCGATATACTTTTTTATATCGTCAGTATGGTTCTCATACTCTATAAGACCTTGATATATCCACCTGTTTAGAGTTACTTGATTTATAGAAGTTGGATTTTTTTCATAGATACTTCCTATGATTTGAAACTTAACATCTTTATAAGTTTTTTTTACGATCTTTATCGCTTCGATATACTCCCCTATGCCTTTATCTCTTATAAGCCTACCGATAAATAAAAATGTTACATGTTTAGGTTTAAATGCTGTTGGAGCAAAATAATCTGTATCTATTCCAGAGCCTGGTATGAGATCTACTATATCTTGCTTTACAATTTTTTTATCTATAAACAATCTTTTATCTCGTCTGTTTTGGAAAAAAACTTTTCCTGAAAACTTAAGTGTTAGTCTATAAAGTATTCGTGCTATTTTTGAGCTAAGTTTATCGTTTAAAAATACAGTCCCTAGTCCTGAAACATTGCTAATAGTGGATTTTCTTAAAAAAGCTGCTGCCATGTTCCCATATATGTTTGGTTTTATAGTGTAGTGAAGTATGACATCTGGACTTACTTTATGATATAGTTTTAGTAGATGAAAAAATAGCATTAACTCTTTGATTGTATTTGTACTATCGTTATCAAGTTCAAGATGGTAAAACTCAAAACCTTCTTGGATAAGTAGTTTTGTGTAGTTATCATAAGGAGCTATAACGACTATATGATAGCCATCTTTTTGTAGTGCTTTTAGTAGGTTTAGACGAAAGTTATAGACATTCCATGAAGTGTTTATGACGATTGCAATTGTTTTGTTTAAGTTGTTCAATCGTAAACACCTTTGTTTTTAATCAAATAATTTAATTTTATCTTAATTTAACTTAAATATGCAGGTGTTTTATAAAAGCTACTATTTTAGAGATGTTAAATTCATTTTTTCGAGTTAAAGTGGGATTTTATGTGGCTATTTTACTCTTTAGTACAAATGTATCTTAACACTTGATTTAATCAAAGATTGGCTAAATTCCCTGACCTATAGGTCGTAATAAATATATTTATTGATATCTTGATGCTCTGCATCGAGGTATTTCATTAATTTACAGCCTTTAATCTTCCTGTTGTCAATTTGTGTATTATATGTGTTATATAAGTCTGATACGGCATACCTTCGTTTAAAGCCATCGCTTTTAATCGTTCTATATCACTTTCCAAAAGTCGTATATTTATAGCTTTTCTTTTTGATAGTTTTTCTATAGTATTTGTAGCTGCCTTTTTTAAAGAATCTTCTATCTCGGTAAACTCTTTGGCATCAACAGATTTATAAACTCTTCTTGAGATTCAATTTTTATATTCATAAGTTACTCCTTAAGATACTTTTTTGTTTGCTTTCAACTAGGATAGATAGTCTTTAGAAAAAATATAGAGCTAAATACATCTTTAGTTATTTACGATATAAGAAACTCCTGCACTACTCAATCCTAAATATCTTCCTATCTCGCTCTGTTTATATCCATCTTTTATGGCTTCAAAAACGATTTTATTTCTCTCTTTTATATCTAAATAATTATCAAAATGTTCCTCTAAACTCTTCTGCTTCAATCTTACAATTTTTTTATCCTCTTCTTTGTATGTCGTCTTTTGAAACTTATCAAATGATTTATAATCATCATCACTCAGTTTTTTATCTAACATCAAAAATAGCTCTTTATCAAACAATAAAGATTTATCAAAAAGAGCCAAATAATCATCACCTAAAATCAAACTAGAAGTAGCCCAATGATAGGAACCGATACACTTTGTTATGTTTGCTTTTATAGGGTTTTGTTCGATATATCTCAGTGAGATATAAAGATACTCATCGCTATAAACGAACCAACTTTTAAACCTACCTTGCCAAAGCGGTCCTATTCTATTGTACTCTCTATTGAAATATTGTGCGTATTTAGAATTTATTTGTCTCATGATTAGAGAGAGATTATCATGTTTTGTCTCGATAAGTAGATGATAATGGTTATCCATCAAACAGAGTGAATGTACGATAAAATCATATCTATCTTTAGCAATTTGTATATTTTGCAAAAACTCTTCAAAGTCTTGTGGTTTTAAAAATATATCACCTCTAGCGACCCCACGATTGATGATATGATGTAGACCTGCATCTTCTACTCTTGGTTTTCGTGGCATTTATTTAACATTTAAAGTTGTTATTTTTAAATCAAGGTTCTTAAAATCATCTTCAATAATACCATTGAAATAATATATAATGATATTTGTATCTATCAAAAATTTATTTTTCATCTAAATAATTATCCCATTCACTTTGACTAGATTGTAAATATTGATCAATCTCTTTTTTAGACACTTTTGCTACTCCAAAAAATTGTTTTGGGTCAAACGAATGCTTTTCCTTCTTCCCTCTAATAGGCATAATAAATACTTGAACTTCCTGACTTTCATATAAGTTTCGATAATTTTCAGGTAAATGTAGCACTCCATTTTTTATAGGTGCTTGAAATTCTACTGCATGCATAGATAAACCTTTCTCATAAATTTTTAATCTGTGTAGGGTCTAATTCCCCGACTCTTGAGTCGTAATAAGGATTAACCTTGTGACATACCCCTACTTAGAGCTTGCGAAAAAGTTTTAGCGTTCAGCTAAAATGCTTGCATCGGGGTTTTTGATTTATTATAACTAAGCAAAACTTAAATGTAACCTTCTATTTGTGAGTTGACCCCGTGATTTGCATAGCTGTTAAATAGCATCTTTTATCCTCTCCTTATTTGTTGGTTATTATACTACAAAATAAACTTTATTTTTTTATTTTTTTTAATCAAAAAATAAGTCACTATACTTGATAAAATAATTACAATAATAGTTAAAATTGTTTTATCCAAAGTTATAAATTTATTACATACAAATAGAATGATAGGGTGTATAAAATATATTCCGTTAGCATAAAGTGCTAAATTTCTACTATTGCCTTTTATATCTATTTTCATAAATAACATAAAAAGTACAGGAGATATTACCATAAGAGATGCAAGATTATCAAATCCTCCATCTTTTAAATGGTTTTTATAGTTGTAGTAAGATTCACCAAGTATAAATGACATCCCTACTATAGTTAGGAAAAGTAATAAATATGTTGATATTTTTTTATATAATTCTAATTTATTAATAAGAAAACCTACAAAGAAAAAAGGAAAGGCAAGAAATATAAAATTTCTATGTATAGGTGTAGTATTAAGTATCTTGTCAATTGGATTTGTAGTGATATGATAATTACCTGCATATTGAACTGTAACACCTATGACAAAAGTTATTATAATAGATACAATAATCCATCTTAATGATACTTTATTTAGAAATATAACTAATAGACCTGCACCTAATAAACCTGCTAAATACCATAAGTGAAAATACCCGATAAGTAAGGTACTAAAAACATGGATAAATGATAAATTATTTAAATCAATCCAATAGTATGAATAAAAAATCATCCAAAAAATATACATGAAAAATATCTTTTTTAACCAAAAAAGAGTTTTTCCTTTTTTGTATATTGTATAAAAGAAGAAGCCATTTATCAAAAGAAATAAGGGAACAGATATTCTAAATATACCATTAGCCAATAAATACCCTGCCATGTGACTAATATCATCCAAAAAACCTATATGTAAGCCAACAACCATGCAAGCTAAAATTATTTTTAATATATCTAGTGATATGTTCCTATTTTTTGAAGTTTGTGTGTTTAAAGAAGACATTTTATCTATTCGTATTTAAGATGTTTAAATATTGATTAGCAATTAAAGATACATCAAAATCTTTTACTCTTTTGAGTGATTCTTGGCTATAATAAGCAGAAGTATCTTTGTCTAACATACTTACCATGGCACTTGCTAATGCTTCACTATCTTGAACTTCTGTCAATATGCCATGCTTACCATTTGCTAATATTTCAAATGGTCCACTTGGACAATTGGTAGAAATAATTGGTAGTCCACATGTCATCGCTTCAATGATTACATTTGGGAAGCCCTCAAATTTGGAACTTAATAAAAATATGTTGGCTTGTTTAAGATAATCATATGTATTATTTACAAAACCTTGTAAAACAACTTTATTTTTTAAATTAAGTTGTTTAATCATATCTTGTAAGTACTCTTTTTGTGAACCTTTGCCTAAAATAAGTAGCTTTGTTTTTGGGAATTTTTTATTTACAATATTAAATGCTTTAATCATGGTAGCATGATCTTTTTGTGCTATTAGTCTGCCTACTGTTATAAAGTATATATAATCTTCTTGAAAATCGTCTAAGAGTTTTTTTGTTGTTAAGTTTTGGATATATTTAATATCTTGTGGATTATAAATTGTTTGAATTTTTTCACTTGTTAATGCATAATGACTAACAAGGTCATTTTTTATTATTTCTGAAACAGAAATAATTTTATCAGCTTTTGGGTATAAGGCTTTAATCATAAAATTCATTAAAAAATTTTTTGTATTCTTTTTTTCATATTGTTTTTTTGAATAATTTCTTTCTGATATGATAACATGAGAATTAGATAAAAATTTTGTAAATGTAAAAACTAAGTTAGCTCTTACTAAAAAACTTATTGCATTATTAAGTTCCAACTTGGTGAGTAGCCTTGATAGTGCTAAGGATTGTAAAGGAATAGAGATGATTTTCCCTATTCCTTTATTTAAAAATGCTGTTTTTAATACAATGAGATTTATTTTTTTATTAAGTGTATATTGCTGTTTTTCTTTTTCTAATAATATGATATATATCTCATGACCATGCTCTACTAGATAATTGCTCAATGTAGAAACAACCCGCTCTGCACCACCCCCAGCTAAAGAGTTAATTATAAAAGCTATTTTCATTTCATTTTATCCATATCTTTACGATTTTTTATAACTTTTGCTGGATTGCCAACTGCTATGGAGTATGGAGGTATATCTTTTGCCACAACTGCTCCAGCTCCGATGACACAACCTTCACCTATATGCACACCAGGTAGTATCATGACACGACGACCTATCCAGACATCATCAGCTATGGTTATAGGGTCTATTCCCCTAAAACCTTGTTCACACATAGGGATATCTACTCTGTCTATGTTATGGTTTTGACTATACATGATGACTTCTGGTGCTATCATGACATTTTTCCCTATAGTTGTATAGGGTGCAACAGAAGATTTATATCCGATGCCTGAGTTATCTCCGATAGTTATGTTCCGATTGAACTTAGCACCTCTTTCGATGTTTATGTTTTTACCACATTTATCTATCATATGACTTGCTAAAAACCTTCTCACATACAAGCCAAGTTTGATATGATAAGTTTTACCAAATAATCTTAGATAGTAGTAAGAATCAGGTAGTATCCATCCGATTAAATGATATGTTATAGAGTAAAACCTTCTCATGAAAATTCATTTTTATTTATAAACGAATAAATTTTTTGTATTTCTTCTTGATTGCTATAGTCTCTTTTTTTAGTATTATTTATAATCTGATCTACCTTTTTTTGATTTTTAATGAACTCAACTATACCATTTGCGCAACCTTGGTTGTCTAAAGGTACAATGATGCCATCTACACCATCATTTAATTGACATGGAGCAATTTTGAAGTTGGTAATGATTGTAGGTTTATTTAAAATTTGTGCTTCTCTCGGTGTTACAGCTTTCCCCTCAAACCTTGAGGGGTGTATATAAAAATCACAAGCTTTTATATATGGATAAGGGTTTTCTTTTTTCCCAAGTATCACTACTTTATCTTGCATACCAAACTCTTTTATTTTTTGTTTAATAAGACTTTCTCCACCTCCATATCCTATAATATACCATTTTACTTGTATACCACTATCAAGTATATTTTTACATATTTCTGGAATATTGTCAAAGTTTTTTGCTCTTGCAAATCTACCTATTGAAAGAAACTTTAAAGAATTATCTATAGGCATTTCTATATCAACATTAAACTTTTCAGACTGATTTATAATAAATTCTTTAGATAAAATATTTTCTACAATAACTGCCTTTTTATCAAATTGTGGATAGTGTTCTAAAAAAGCAATCTTACAGCCATCAGATATATTGGCTATAACATCAAGTTTAGAGTAGATATCAATATCCATTTTTTTATGTGCAACAATATGGTTATAATCTGTATGAACCCAACCAACTTTAACATTAGCTTGTACTTTACTGATGAGGATATCTGAAAATCCTAGATAATTGATTGCTAAATCATACTTTTCATTTATATCGGGCATCAAAGGGGTAAGATATTTATGTGTAAATTGCTGCTTTATCCAAACATCTTTCTTTGTGTTTGTTAGCGTACAATAAAGACTTAATTCTATTTTTGACAGTATTCGAGCGATTCCATAGATAAATCTTCTACTAAAAATTAATGACTTTATAGGAACATCATAAACAGAGTAGGATGAATTTTCTGGAAGAAGATTTACTTTTTTAGGTATATCTTTTAAAAATTGACCTTGATGATGAAGCAACATGAGTGATACATCATAATGCTTATAATCAAAGATATTAAGCAACCCCAAAAGACTTCGTTCTACGCCACCTATATCCATAGATCTCATCATAATTAATATCTTCTTCTTTTTCATACTATACTTACCTTTTGTTCTCTATCTTATATAACTCATAAAACTTTTTTACAACTTCTTCTAGTTTATAAGGGCTTTGCTCAATTGCTTTTTGGATTGTATCTTTATCTTGAATCTTTTTATCTAGATTTTCTATTATTGTATCTACCCATTTTTGTATATCTTTAAGTTTTACACTATGCATCAAGCCAAGCTTCATATCTGGCTCTGGTTGTATATGCTCTGATACTATACATGGTAAACCAGAGGCTTGAGCTTCTAACAAAACGATACCAAACCCTTCATATAAAGAGGGCAATATAAAAACATCCATGATACCCATCAATGATGGTATATCTTTTCGTAGCCCCAATATCTTGACATTGTCTTCTATGTTTAATCCTCTAACCTTCTGCTGGATATCTTGTCTAGTTGGTCCATCCCCGATGAGAACTAGATAAACATCTTTTCTTTGTTGAAGCAACTTATAAAACATATCGATGATAAAGTCATGATTTTTTGCTTTTCCATACCTTCCAACATGACCTATTATCTTAGATTTTAAAGGTATATTTAAAGCCTGCTTTAGTTTCTGATTAGCATCTAAGTCATCTTTTAAAAACTTATTTATATCCACAGCATTTGGTATAAATATATATCTAGCACTATTTTGTTTGGAAAACAGATATGATGAAGATTTTTTACTACATGCACAAAAAATATTGGCATCTTTGTTGATAAGATAGTGCATAGCATACCCATATAGCTTTTGAGATAAGCTCCGTTTTTTTACAGATTCTATACTATGAGAATGAGCAATCCTTATATCTACTCCTTCTAGCTTAGCAGCCAACATAGCAAACCCTATATTGTAGTCAGTATGAGCATGAACGATCGTATAGTTGCCCTCTCTTATAACTTGTCGTAAATTGTGTATAAACTTTATAATTCCCACATTTTTTACAACTTGGATATTGTGTATCTTACCCCCAAAACTTAAAACTTCATCATCATAAAACCCAGTTTGACCCTCTTCATAATAGGTTAAAAAATCAAACTGAACCTTTTCTCTATCGATATTTCTATATATATTTATCAAAAATGTTTCAGCACCACCAAGTCCCAAACCTGCTACTACATGCAATACTCGCTTCATCTGTTCCCTTTTATCATATTATATTTTCCAAGATATGGCTATATTCAAAATGCTTTTTTATATAAAACTGATAATAAAAGTAAAAACTATAAGCTATGATGTAAACTACAATCATAGCTATGTTATAGTTTTTTGGTATAGCTTTATATAAAATCCAAGATAAACTAATATAGGTAAATGGCTCAAAATAACTTGCCAATCTACCAAACATGTTTGCCCCACCATAAGATGCTACAATCATAAACAAAAAAGATATAATCGAAAAATTGACAGAGACTATAAGTATCTTTTCATGGGTAGCATTTATCTGCTCTCTATATATATATGACAAGATAGAAGGCATAGCAAAGATAGCTAAGCGTAGGGGATTGACCCCTGCTTTTTCCAGTATAAAAGAAGAGTCATAATTTACACCTATAGTACCTGCCCAAGAAAGTAGGAGTTCTACAAACTGAACAAAGAACATACCAACTACCAATGTACCAATCAGAACCCAAATGATTTTTTTAGTCCAAACTTGTTCATATAAAAAATAAACTACCAAATACAACAATATAAAAGGGTGAAAGATAGAAGCAAAAGCAAGTAGAGCGAGAAAAGTTTTATGTTTGTTCTCTATAAAAAAGTGTATAGCCCATAACCCGATAGACATGGCTATCAGCTGTTTAACAGCAGCCATACCAAGCATAAATAGCCCAGAAGTGATATAAAAAAAGATAGTTAATCCAAAAGCAGTTGAGTACTTTTTATAAAAACTTATAAAAAGTATATTGATCATTAACGAGGTCAAAAATATAAAAATATGTGGGTTCTCAGAGATATATGACTTTAAAAAAAATTGATAAAAATAAAATCCTGGGTTTGCACCTATAGCTGTGTTTATATTTTCTGACAAATCAGTAAAGTTCGTGGGTATGCTATGGATAAAATTATAGATATATAACTCTGTATCATTATATCGTGTTCTCATACCTGAAAGCAAAGATAAAATTAACCCTACTAGCATAGTAAAGTATAGTGAGATACCTACAGAAGTTTTGTTTGCTTTTTCACTGATAAAGGCAAAGATCCAAGATAAAAACAATAAAGATGAAAATACTGTCACTTTATATTCTCCTCTTTATGCCTAAATGATTTTAGTTTTGTATGTTTTAGATAGTAGTAAAATAGCAAACCGATAGGTAAACATAAAATAACATAGAGTTTTTTTGATGCATTTTTGATATAGTTTTTGTTTTTTGAAAACTTACTTGCAGATATATAGTGTATGGCTTGTCTTGAGATGTATTTGGGATTGTCAGATATACGCATCATCTCATTGCGATAAAATGTAAATCCTTTAGCATTTGTTCGATATTGTTCAAATACATTGAAAGACATTCCCTCTTCATGAACATCTACCACACAAACTGTTTTATCCATCAGCAACATCTCATACTCTAAATCTATCAATCTAAACTTATAACTAGCAGGGAAAATCTTTTCTCCCTCAAATCTAGGATATGGAAACTTTTTAGAAATCTCACTTCTGTATATAAGTTTTTTATCCCCTTTTAGCTTATACTTTTCATGCAAGTCAGTAAGTGTACATTGTTTGATATTAACTGGGAGTTTAGAGGCTTTCATATCCCCGTCTGTTCTACGGTTCAAAGCGATTATGCCAGCTACTGAACTGTTTTTATGTTGATTCCAAAACTTGATGATGTCTTCAACAGCATTATCTTCCAGCCAATCATCAGAGTCTATGATGGTATTTAACTCGGTTTTTATGTTTTCATAGCCTACATTTCTTGAAGCTACCATACCTATGTTATCATGATACATATACTCTATCTCTATGAGCCCTTCATCTATGAACTTATGAATGATTTCTTTTGTATTGTCAGTTGAACCATCATCTACCACTAACCACATAAAATCTTTAGACTTTTGTCTTGTCAATGACTCATACACTTGATGTATGCAATGTGCTCGGTTATATGTTGTTGTAATGATACCCAGTGTTTTCATCTATTTTAAATACCTCATTTTATAAAGTTTGACTATTTTAGTATAAAAAACATTTCTTATATCTTTATATATTAAACCATTTATTGCCAGTAAAACAACACCTAAAGCTACCAACATAAAAAATGTCTCTACTCTAGAGTATGAAGAGAAATCTATATGCAATTGTTTTACCACATAGAGATAAATAGTGGTTATTAACATAGGGGGTAATATATCGTGGAAAAGCCAGCTAGTATGCATACCAGGTATAAACCTACTGTGGATAAAAGGTGACCATAGTAAAAGAGTTAAAAACTGTATAGAGAACCAGGCTATACCTGCACCATAAGCTCCATAGTTGCTAACAGCATAAAAGATGATAGGTATGATAATCAAGGGAGTAAACATGTTGAAGCGATTATGATATTTTAATTCACCATAAATGTATTGTAAAAAATATTGAAAGATACTTATAGCCATTATCGCACTACCCAATACATACCAAGATAAAATAGGACTTGCCCAAAGAGAAGCTTCTTTATCTCCAGTCCAAGAAAAAAGTAATTCATATGAAAAGACAAAAATTATCCCTGCAATAGATGAAAGTATGATAGAAATAAATCGTGTACTATTTTTATATAAAGATAACATATCCGTTTCTTGGTTATTTGAAAGCAAAGAAACCATCCTAGGTAAGACAGCTTTAGTTAATGGTGCTGAAAACTGCATGATAGCACCTTGTATAGCAACAACTAGTGCAAGATACCCATACTCTTTAAGTGGAAGATAATGTGACAAAAGCACTTTATCAAACTGTGCATAAAATGCACCTATTAGTGCAGTATAAGCGATGCTTAGGGCAAATGGCATGAGCTTTTTAAGCTTGTGCATGGAAAAGTGTATAATCTTTTTTATAAAAAGTTCACTGTATACTTTATGTCGTAATACTGCAAACTCTACTATAGCTATGGCTGTTTGATATACAAAAAAGTAAAATATATCATTGCTTATATAGATAATCAATATCAAGCCACCTACAAACTTAAAAGTGCTTATGATGATCTTATATATATTTAGCCAAACTTGTTTTTCTAGTCCCATGACTATACCTTGGTTCAATCCAACAAACCAACGAATAGCAAGCATAAAACCCATAAGTTTGATACAGTTTTCTACCAACTTTACATCCAAGTTATTTGCTTGAAGCCAATGAGTACCGATCCATTCACTAGAAAAGAATATAACTAAAAATATAAAAATAGTCACAAAAAACATAACCACTTCAATGCTTTTTAATATAACTCTTATATCATATATACCATCTTTTTTATCTTTTAAGTTTGCAACTTCTCTGATAAGGGTAGAAGCTAATCCCATGTCCAATAACCCTGCTATAGCTGTAAGAACAGTAAAAAACCCAACTAAACCATAAGCCTCAGAACCTAAATACTTGAGGTAAAAAGGCAACATAAAGATACCTATGAACATTGTGTAAAATTGTCCTAGATAGTTAAAGATGATGTTTTTTTTAAGGCTTA
>JAUTBQ010061766.1:0-17176 GCA_032361185.1 Lepetodrilus ovalis
GATTGCTATCGATAGTGTGCTATCGGGACACACACTATCGCAATAGGTCGACTTATCGACTTATCGTTACACCCCTAGTAATCAGTACCTCTGGGGTGGGAGGATGTAAATGATGTAGACATCGATATACGTCTGGACTAGCAGTGCGACCCTTCAGTGAAACTCAGACATGAACGAGCCATTTGATAGAGCTTAATAATGACGTCCTTTATTTTGTGTGCATGATGGTATGCTAACGATGTTACACTAATTTACGTATCTGTGACGGTAAGACTAACCAGACAGGGTATTGATTATACAATGTATATGCAAATCCTAAAACATTTCCGAAAAGTTCGAATAAAAGCGTTACGTTCGTTGTATATTGTCTGATAATTGAAGTCTATTACAAAAGCTCATGCTTCATATTATCTCTGATTCCAGGCTGTTCAAGTCGCCAGAAGGATTCGAGAATGGCAACGACACGGGAAAGCACATGTAGTCGTCATAGGTAAGTTGTAATAAAAACTACTAAAAACTACAATGTAATAAAAACTACTATGAAAATGCATGGAACAAATTGGATCTTGTTCTAACCATAGATCATAAGGGACGTCCCTTATAATCTATGTTCTAACTGATACCGATGATACCATATAACTACTGAATAAAAAGTGAAATACAAAATATATAACTACATGTGGGCCTACTAATACAAGCACCATAATCGGCGGTAGAACTTTGAACACATTATTATTGTGATAAGTTATAACTGTAGGCCCAACATATACATTTCAGATGAGAACGATCACGAATTAAATAAGTCCTTCTTGAAGAAACTAGACGATGAACCAGAGAAGACAACATTGACGCAGGTTAACGGACATTCTGAAGCTGTAAACGGACATGCTGAAACATTGAACGAGCATGCTACTGGAATGATGAACGGACACGCTGATGTATTCAACGGATGTGTTTCCACTAGCTCGGAAACTGACCAATCGGAAGATTCAGTGATACTCCACAGGTTGATAAATAGGCCAACTATCAGATTGTAGTTGCATATTAAATTGTAAAACAATTATTAACGTTTACAATACGTATTCCAGATGATGTCGGTGTTTTATTGACGGATTGTTGACTAATAAGATACAGCAGTTATTATGAAGATGATATAATTATTTTGTTTTGCTTGTATAAATTTCAATATAAATATACACGTGATCACCAAAACGCAGAATGTTAATTTTAGCTAGTATGCGAGATGTAGCGCAGTGGTAGAACGTTGGACTTCGGAGCGAAATGTACCGAGTTTAAATCCCGCCCCCGGGGACCCGGGATCAATGTTCGCGGAAGTTACATTTCTGACGCGATGTCTGTAGAGTGGCACTACATATATCATCCTTGGTCTGTCAGTACCAGCCGGTGCTGCGGGTTTCCTCCTGCCCTAAACTGACAAGTCATGATGTTAGTGAAATATTCTAGAAAGGGACTCTAAACACTATTTAAAAAAAAGAAGATCTTCATATATCAAGGTGCAGCTAATTACAAGCTACATACTACATTTGTCTTTCAGAGTGAGCGGAGACAGTGTACTGTACGACATGCCGTTTGCAGCCAGAAAACCACTTCAGTACAAATACCTGGTCTCGTCAGTAAGTATCGGAAAATATTCTCCAAGGTTTCTTCACACATACAGGAAATATCTGAATGAAAAAAATAAAAAAAATTGTAAATATTGCTGTAATGAAAATAATAATTATTTAATAACTGCTCCCCAGTCTAGCTATTTGTTGGACACCGGAAGTGAGAACCCCGTGTACTTGTGGGTAGGATCTCGAGCTCCTGCTACTGATGTCTGCAAAGGTCTATATAGAGGGCAAGTGAGTAACTGAATGTAATCATACTCAGCAAAATAAATTAAGGACCGGTAAATATTTTGTGGGGAAGGTTTCTACTAAATGTCAGAAATAGGTTTAAGACATTTGGTGCCATTCTTCTTCAAATGCATCTGCATGTTCTTGAAGAGTACCTGGAGCCTGTAGACGTAGTCTATATCACAGACCCTGTTCTCAACCAAATACTCCTATTCCAAATATTTCCCATGGACAAAAGCAAGTCTAGATTTTCAGGGGAACAGGATATAGATTTCCAGAGGCTCCTTTCATATAAATAGTAAACCCATCAGTAGAAGTTATTTAAAATAATTTACTTTCACCCTCTGTGTCTTCGGATAAGTCTACCTGTAGACGTAAATGGAAAAGGTCGTTGTAAAAGTAATATAAAGTTAATTTAATATATCCAATATGGCTACTGATCTTTATAATGTTGAGTATATTTGAATTGAGCAATCCATTAAAATATAAAAACTTCCTCTTCCACACAATTCTAGATGTTTTTAAGCACCAAAATGTTGCTTTTGAAGAAGTGATTTTTCGTTCCTATTAATTTTTATAATACGAATAGAGGAAGCTTTGATTTTTTTAAAGACAAGATTGATTATAATATATCACACTCCATTTCACAACTATATTTGATTAAATCTGAAATGTATATCAATATCAATAAGTTTGGAGAAAAAACACATCAGATGTGGCTAGTTACTCGTTAGTTCTGCTGCATTTATTTCAATCGACATCTCTGTAGCAAGATTGGTGACTGATGTATACATGGAATGTTTAATGCGCCACGGCAATGTTTGCTACTCCGTAATTGTTCTATTTTTCTGCAGGCATTTTGCGCGCACAAAAAGTATCCGGACCAAGTGTCAGTCTGCCGGATACTGGAAGGAAACGAACCCGGAGAGTTTAGACAGGCCTTCAATCAGTGGCGAGATAAGCATGGTTGCTGTAAACATAATAGTAACACCAAGAAATACAGTTCGGGAAATATGAGTATGTTTTTTCTTTCTTTGACAAACACCCACCTCCTAATGTAGTTTGAATAAGACATTGAATTCAATGCAGTTGACACATACTGGAAGTGATCCAGATGACTGATCATAGGGATGTCAAGTCACTAACACTCAGCATTACCGTTGACTTATTCCAAGAGTTTCACTGAGCACAAACGAATTGGTTAAATTTATCAGCTTTTGTTGCTAATTTCAATTGACATCTAGAGAGAAACCAACTCAAAATAGTGAATATCATGACAACCAGCGACACACGAATGCTGAACTATCAGTTATAAATTATTCGATTTATTAAAAGAGTTAAACTTAAAATTCCGCACAGGCGTTTATTTAAGCCACTGACTATATGTTTAGATGATGGCATGACCTACAGTGGGCAAAACTATACATGCATTCTGACTTTAAATTCATACTGATATATTTAAATGAATGTACAATATTATTTCTTGTTCGATTTTCTCCATTTCTACTCTCCCCGTCTGTATCTTTTCTTCCTCTTGGAGCGGTTTTCATTAAGGTGTTATAACTTACCTATTCTTTTCTACTTGAATAAAATATGTTTAAACTAAATGAATGTACGATAACACACTAAGTCCACTTGGGAGATTGAATATCATAGTATGTGCATGTAAACGATGGATACCGTTTTGTTTCAGTTAGGTCTTTAGTCTCGCGATCCTGCAAACGTCCTAGTACAAAGCTGTCAGTTTCCTTTCAAGATGAGAACTGTGATGAAAACTTCTGTGAATGCCCGGTACGTACCATATACTTAATACTTAATAGCATCTAATTGAATGTCCCCTGTATCAGTCACGATACATCCTACCTTTCATAGATAATGGACTGAAATGTACAATATCTTGCTTAGCGCGCACACACACACACACACACACACACACACACACACACACACACACACACACACATGTCCGTTCTTTAAAGTTAAATTTAAACATATTTATTTAACGTAATAACATTTAACATTTATTGGTAGCTACAATAAATAAATACTGTACATTTCTTTCAGGTGTATGTATTGAAAGACGGCGATTTGGTTTTAATTGAGAAATGGGATCATGGAATGTTCAACAATGGCCATTGCTACGTCATCAACTTCCAGCACGGAAACTCATTTCGTCATCATCGGACTCTGTACTATTGGATGGTAAGCCGGAAGTTGTACATTGTTCTATATACATTTATATTTTGTGAACTAGTCACGAGCAAATATGCATCTTCGTAAATGCACCACAGAAAGATAATTATTTGAAGAGGCATCACATTTATACTTGCAGGGTAGTAAATCCGAAATTTCTGACAAGAAACGAGTTTTTGAAGTCTGTCTTTCAATGGAGGCCGCATACCAACATGACGCAACACTGGTTTGTACGCTTAAATCATGCCTATATTTGTAATATACTACTAGAACAGTGACCATATTTGTTTCCATTGATAATACAGTACCAGTACTAATTAGTATATTAGTAAACTTGAATATTTCTAGTCTGTGCTTCTTTTTATTTGAATAGGTTCGTGTTTTAGACGGAGACGAGCCTCAGCACATGCTGCGAGTCCTCAATAGTTCTATCGTAGTGGTAAGTTGTAGGTATTAGCTTAAAATCGTAATCTGTAGTAGTCTCCCGTTTTGAATTCACATTTTTTTTAAAACAAATTCAACCAACAAAAGAATAATTTTGAGTATACACTGCCTTTATCATGGTCTAAAAACGAAATGACTATTATTTAAACAAAATATATGTTACTCATCATTTATGAATACATGTATTTTTCTACCTTTTTTAACGTATATCTATTTATTATTATTTTCTATCATGCATTTTTCTTCAACGCAGTTTGACAAAGATTTAGAAGAATCATCCTCATCAATTGAACTGTTCTCTGTAAGGGAGATCAGCAAAGGCAACATCCGGGTTGCTCAGGTAATTGTTTCGTTATATTGTTTGTATATTGTATATATCTTCCAATAACAGCAGACATTCTAGAGTATCGTCATATTGATGTGCTGTACACAGCTCTATTCCAGTTGTAGTTGTGCAACACTTTTAGTTATTTGCGTGGCTGATTATCTAATGTCTGTCCAGTCCACTTCAATTCCAGTTATTTGACCAGCAAGTATCGTCGTAAATGGGTAAACGATTCCCGCATCGACGTTAAACTCCATGATCACTCTCACACTGATCAGCATGTGATCACCGTACTGGTGCATTCATTATTACGTTCAATTTACGTAGGTACCGCCAACTGGAACTTCCCTGAACTCCTCAGCAGCGTTTGTCGTTATGTCTGGTGAGGAGTGTTTCATATGGTATGGAAGGGTACGTATAATCTGGATACCTACAATAACTGTTCGTGTTGATAGAACATTTAAACATTCGCACCGCTGCCAATGGCCCCATTAGGACTGTTCGTTTTGATACCGGCTGACCTGACCCCGCAGCCCGCTTGACCCCGATGACCCGAAAAACCAGCCCTATTGTAATATTGCTCTCGTATTGTTTTCAGAATTCAGGAGGTATTGAGCGAGAGTATGCCAAATACATGCTAGGATACCTTCATCCAACGAGGTACACTTTGATGTTCACACTTTACACGTAGATTTAGAACTAATTCCTTCTCAACTCAATGGGGAGTATACATAGAAACGGTAAACTGTAGGGCTGTTGACGTGTTGGCAAATATAACACAACAATGTATTTGTGGACAAGATTTATGTTCTGAATTCATAGTAAAATCGTTTAAAATTGTATCTATATTACTATGGGTCGTTTTCTTTCTGGCAGGACGTACAATTATGACATCGTGATCGAGTCGAAGGAGGGCGACGCATTCTGGGCTCTGATTGGTGGAAAGACGGAATATGACGTCGAATATACTCACACGGTATGGACTATTATATTCATTGTCACACATTCACCGATATTTGAGGCAATTCAATTTACTTGACAGTGATAGTCACATAATGCATTTTCAGTATGAATGAATGTGAACTATTAAATCTTCGTGACGTGTATTCGTATTTCCCCATCCACAATCCATACTAATACATTTTTTTGGATGAATTTTGTGATCATGTCTAGGCACCAGTGGTTCAGCGAGTCATACTAGACCAAATAATCCTCACGAGACCGTGACTTTCAATAAAGCATCCGGATGTTCTCATAAAACATAAACGTTTCTTCAGGCAGAACCCCTGAATTAGAACATTTGCACCAGCTAAAGTTTTTAAAGATAACGTTATATATATATATATATATATATATATATTGATGTATTGCAGAGCTTGGAGCGACGACACGCTAGGCTATTCCATTGCTCCTTGTCTGAGGACGGGATGACATTTCAGGAGATGGTGGACTTTGAACAAGAGGTATATATGTCAGATTTCTGTAATTTCTCTGGACACTGAATCCTGTCGTATAACATAACATCAGTCTACCGGACGTAATTAGTATACCATATACTAGTATATGTACCTCGGTATTTAATCTACTATTGTTCTACTCGCTTGGCAAGGAGCACAGAACCAATATAACTCTTGCATTCGACTTACACTAGTTATAGCCATGGTATCACTTTCTAGTCTGTGGTTAAATAAGTGATTATTTATGACACTAGTAGCCGTTTCTAATTGACCGTGTCACACACTGTTGTCACCGAACAGAAGAGAAATATTGGAAATATCAACAATGTCAATGAACAGATAAGCAAGCCTAGACTTTGGAGGAGAGGGCAAAGCATTTCAGCGTCTCCTTCCATTCAAACATATTAATACCTATTAACATCATTATTTGAAAAATTTACTTTCACTTTCTGAGTCTATGAATAGTCTATTGCTTTCAATATATTTTATTGTTATATTATTATATTAATATTATTATTATTATTATTAGTATTATTATTATTATTATTATTATTTATTATTGTTATTATTATTTTTGTTGTTGTTGTTATTGATATTATTATTTAATTTTAGTATTGTTATTGTTATTATTATTATTATATTTATTATTATTTGTTTTGTTATTGTTATTGTCATTGATATTATTATTATTATTATTACTTGCTATTATTACTATTATTATTATTACTCGATCACATTCTTCCTTGACATGATGTATTTCCCCCAAGATGCTTATTGTATTCTAGCATCAACATAAGTAAACGTTAGACGTCCGTAACGCCACGTAACCTTTGAGTGGATGCTGACAGATCCCACCAAATGCCTCGGTCGCGTAGGTCTGACGTACTCGCTTAATATTCTCAGACTATTTCCCTTCTCCTCGTTGATTGTATCGATCTGTTTCTAACAGGACCTGAGTGAACAAGACATCATCGTGTGTGACACGTTCGACCAGGTACAGTCTGACGCTAGATTACGAGTGCTTCATCTGTGACACATCTATCTCCAGGCTAAGTGTTCTCGAAGAACCGCCATGTTTGGCGTCAGATTGGATTCGATTTATCGCCATTATTTATGATAAATATTTAAGGGAGTAATAGAGGTTTTATAATTGTTTATATAGTGTGTAACTGATTTATAAATATTAACAAGTTCAAGTCCATACAATTATACAAGCATATCTCGACAATGGCATAATGTTAAAAGGTTTGAAAATGATGTCGTGTTAACGTCCTTATTATTAAACATTATAGCTATATTTTTTATATTCAATTATTTAAAAAACTTAAATAACCGCATATACTCAGTACTACATGTATAGTACATATGGAAATGATATGACTATTGTTTCAGATATTTCTTTGGTATGGCGCTACTATAATAACAGACGAGCGGAAAAAGTTTCCTGAAATAGTCGAGGTGAGTCAATGTGCACCTACTTTTTCGAGAAACATTCCTGTAACTGAAACATTCGTGTAATGCTGGCCGTACACCGAGAAGACTACACACGAGTCACGACGCGACGGGATCGTCTTCAGTCGTGACGATGCCAATCGCAAGTAGTCTTGTGACTGAGTGGTCGTACACCAAAGAGACGGTCGTCGGTAATATCTATGCAAAGGATCCGCGTGTACTTTTAGTGTGTTATCACATGACAACATTCAGTACTAGGATTGGCCAGCCGTGGTCAGTCTTCACGACGAGTTTACTCGCGATTCATCTTTTAAAATCTTCTAAAACTAGTGAAGACTCGACGGTCCTCAGTCGTGACACCATCTCACACCGACGAGACCGTCGTGAAGACTCCAGTGTTGTACACGTCACGTGGTGGCCATGTTTAAAAGAGACGCACCATTGGTATCAAACTAGTTTCTGTCTCATGGTATCTCTGACTAACATTATTAATGCAACCCTGAAAAGTATTTTTGTTACATATCTTTGTTTAGGTACCGTAATTATCCAAATTGGACAGACGGTATTTAACGTACTATAGTCTGCTATACACTGGATGGTGGTCGCATAATGTATCAAGAATACATTCGCTGCACTCGAGTTAATTATAGGCTATATAATAATGTCAGAGTTTACTTAATATAGCTTCCCTCCTGTCTATAGTACCTTATCAAGCAACTATACCACGTGAGCCATCCTCGCTTATATTCTTAGGCACTATCTTATGAAATGCCCACGTTCATGAGTCAAAATTGTCATCTGGAAAAATAGGGGACTTATTCAATTCCCCTGTGAATTCGGTTTTCGATAAACACGGTGACCACGTAAAGCTTTCATTGGCCAGGTCAGACTGGCGGGAGATCGCGGAGGAAAGTTGGTCAGCTGTGATTATTGGCTTCTGTGTCACCTGTCAGGTTAGCTGATGGCCTCGGTGAGTCATCAGCGTCTAGGTGACTTATACATCGTGTGGGTCAGCGGGGAAAGATGGAGAAGCCAAGCAAACAAGAGCGAATGTGGTCTAATAATGTAATATACTCAACCAAATAAATTAAGGGCAGATATTTTGCGGGGGAAGTTTTCTACCAAATTTTGGAAGTCGGCTTGGTATCATTATTCTTTCAATGTGTCTTCAAGTTCTTGATCAAGAGTTCCAGGAGCTTGTAGACATTTGAAAATATTGGCACTTAATTATTCTGGTTGAGCACAAGGTCGGAGCTAACTATTTTAGCATAGGGGACAGTTGATTGAAACTTACAAAGGGTCATTGCGATGTATAAGAGAAAAAGTTGGGTTAAATGCCCACCTTGACCAATGGTTAGCTACGGCCATGGGTATCCTTTCACGAAACATTCTTATCTACTAAGAGACTGGTAGCGCTCTCTTAGCAGTGTATTAGCTATCGGCAGAGACAGCGCTACCAGTCTCTTAGTTGATAATAGAGTTTTGTGAAAGGATGCCCTGGAACATATATCGAGATAATTTTAACGACTTTGCTTTGTATTGTATTGTAGAGCTATAATAATTATGAAGTTGATATTTTAAATATAAAATAGTTTAGATAGAAAAATAATAATGCATACCATTAAAATGGAAAGTTCAAACTATAACAACTATATTCTGTGGACATAAACTAACTCGTGATCGGATGGTGTACTATATATTTCCAAGACTATATCTAAAATGTTCTTAGATGTTTCCAGGAACTGATCTCAGGATCAGACCTGGAGATTACGACACTTTATATTAATACGAATTCATGAATTCATGCTCGTCAAGTTATCAATCCGTAGTTATAAACAAAACCCTCAGTTCAGAAACATCTCGACATGTTTCCAGGAATATCTAACAGGTTGCTTATCTATTTTCAGGACTATTTATCTCAGGATCAGGCTGGACGTAGCTCAGACAACCTTCAGCTCTCGTGTGTATGTCAAGGTCACGAGCCGCACAGCTTCACGAAGCTCTTCCGGTCATGGCATTCCACTGGATTCGGCGTAAGCCTTCATGAGTGCACACGGTCTTACCTCGTGTATATCCACTACGGCACTATATACCTCCTCATAAGCAGTTTCCATTCTGTAGATCCTGAAGCTTTTAGTCTCGTAACGACAATTCGTAATAAATTGGGTTTCGCATTAAATTCAGGATATCTAGCATTAAATTCAGGATTTCTAGTATTATATCCAGGGTCTAACAGCATGTGATAGTCTAGAACTAGGTGTACGAGAGTTTCATGAACGGTTTTCTATCCTTGGTCCTCCACTGACTACGGTATTAATATAGACAGCAGCCTGAATATGGGTCTTCTTCCACAAACGGATCGTAGCGCTACGGCAGTTGTAACTCACTATGACTACATGTAGGCCCTCTAGCTATATCAGACCCTTGTAAGGCTATGGTTGTAGTATCGCGATTATATCCTAAAACATGTATTTCGTAACAGTTGAATTAGGAGATCAGTATTATGATTCACTACTTGTCGTTGTTGTATTAACAGTAATGTTTCTTATAAGAAGTTAATAATTAAATTTGTACTTATAATAAGATAGTTTGGCAGCGGTGTTACATTGTGCCTTAATATAACATACAAGTACCATATAGCCGCACTAAAGAAACTAAATATTACACATACAACGTACATGGTGATGACGTAGTTCCCAGGTATAAACATTTTACTGCAGGTTTAATATGGCTAAGAATGTCTTCAAAAGATTTAGTATAAGTTCTGTCCCTCCTTGCACGCAACATTGCTGATGTCATAATGTGTTCATAGTTTTTCCTAGACTACTAAAATTACCCATTTTTTTTCTCAAACTGTTTATACTTTCTCTGAAGAATAATTATGCTTCAATATCAAATGGTAATACTGAAAAGTGCAGCCAGAAGGAAGTAAATTCACGACATTAATAGACATCAAAGAATTCTACAAATGCCAAGAACGGATATAGCTTTTACACGACACCGACTGGCTAGTGCTTCCCAAAATAACACCATAATACGATAAATTCAATCGACAGTGTCAAATTCAATTATGTTTGTAATGCTTAGGTGCATTTTCCTTCAGTTGGAATGTCTGATGTATTGTAAAAAGCTACCAGTTGATGTTGCGTTTTCATTTTAAAATTAGAACTGGCTTATTTGAAATATTCTCGAACTACGATGTCATAAATTAAGCAGGTCGACATGCACTATTAGATTATACGATAGCAGTATTACGGTATTATGTATGTATTTAATTGGAATCGATATAGTTCAATGTAATTCCAAGTTTAATGACTTTGATATCCAAGATGGAAGGTCCTTTATGGAATATCAAGGCTAAAGCAAAATAGAACGTGATATATAACCGTTCTATGACATTGGTGCTGGCTATTTCACATACCAAAAGTCGCCAATTTATACATAGCCTCCTGAAGAAATTAAAATATGTCGTAAACAGGAAATTTGATAACTCCCTGTCGAGACATAATAAAACATCACAGAGCTAGCACATTTGTCATTGCCCAGAAGACACAATTGCTACCTGATTGATCCGCTGCCGTTAGATATAGAACCCATCCCCGCATCGTATTTCTTGACCATAGAAGCCATCGAGTACTAACAATGCCTTCAATGCGGGTAGAACGTTGATTAAGGAATACGTCCATGAACTCGCTTTCCACCATGAAGCGAAGTGGATAATTTGATACATATAGCTATTATCTGTTATTATGGGTTCCGAATACTAGTAAGTTCGTTACACGCTAGTGTACTCGATGCTCCTGGCTGTAATGACCAGTCATCTCCGAAGGCCCGGATGTACAACGACATCTCGTGAAATCTCGTACGCCCAAATTAAAACGCATATTTCTAGACTGTAGTGATTTTCGAGTATCGGTTAGGATTATTAACGAGACCAATGTTGCCATACATATCCAGTAGTTGATAAAGCCCACCTCGAATAAAATGTCCTGGACAAATTACTTTAATGGACTATTTAATGTCCAACTTACATTAATGTATTAGTTATTGGCCAACTGTCTGAATGCATCATACAAATAATATAACAATGTAGTTGAAGCCCGGAATACGATGAACGATCCGCTGTCCAGAAAGATGTGCATGTTGTTGTATGGAACAATGTGAAACCGACAGGAATATAAAATTTAATCATAAACCAATATAATAAAGAATTCTGGTCTGAAATGTAGACAAGTATGCACCAAATCTGATCCAAAGCTATGTCTATGCATTTTATATTTTGCTGGAATATAGTTTGTTTTGTTGCATCCGACAATGGCTCATTCTGACCTTATATAGTATACATTGACGTTCGTTTGCAGGGACAAGAAGCGTACGAGCTCTCCCGGAAACACGTCCGCCAAGAAAATGCCAGGATAAATGTCAAAGAAGATGTGAGTTTCAGTTGATATATTAATAAGACGTACTCCTTTCCATAATCGAAAATATTTTTTCCAATGAATATACATGATAACCTATCGTATTCTGTACAGTCTGTACAGTAACAATGCACCCCCCCCCCACACACACACACACACACACACACAATATTACCAACACCTCCACTACGTATTGATTAATAAATAATAATAATAATATAATAATAATAATAATAATAATAATAATAACAATAATAATAATAATAATAATAATATCCCTACAGTACCGGTACCGCATACACTGAACATTATTACAAAACGAAACAGATTAATTTCCTGAAAAATTAATTAGCGGTATTCTGGTAAGGTGAGCATATTGTAATTATTCATGTTACTAGCTCTCTACACTAATCTTCCTTATTATAACATGTTGCATTGGTGTCCCAGTTGTTCAACACCAGCCACCAACTGAAGACAAAATACCCGTACAAGATTCTCGTGAAGAAAGACCTCCCACATGATGTAGACCCATCTAATAAACAGGTAATAATAAACTAGAATCTATTTCAATACACTAGTATTCATATTAAATATTTACAAATATGAACAAGTTCAAGGAATATTAAATGTAATTAATATCCCAAAATATATTAATAATAAGAATTAGATGGTCTGAGCACCATCGATTCGCTAAGGTGAACGTAAGCTGAAGATCGCGTCTAATAGGATTTAAATAAATACTGTAAATCACACATTGAATTCGTCATTAAATTAATGCGACTTCGATTTTAGACGTAAATGCGACACCAATTTAATGCACTGTTAGATGGTTTTGTATTTATTAATTAAGTTAAATTGGTAGTACACATGAGTGTATCAAAGCAGGAGTAGGCCTATACTAATATTTTCAGCAGGAGTAAGACTTGAGTGGGAGTTGCGAGCTGGCGAATTTTTATAACACGTTGATAATATATTCTGTGTGGGAAAACAGTTCAGTCGAAGATGTAGGTAAATTTAATTACCAACTTTATTTTATTCACTTAATTATTGCTTCGCTCGGTGTTTACTCGATGCAAGTACTCACTGCGCATGCTCCATGACCTAACACTCGGCACTCTATCGAATACAGCCTTGGATACTTCATATCTAACTTCATAACTTCAAGTACAACAAATAAGGCAAAAATCAATATATTTTTTACTGAAGCATATAAACTATAATTCTTTTTATTACATTTCAGAATCATCTCACAGACCAGCATTTTCTGGAGGTCTTCAAGCTCAGTCGTTTACAGTTCTACCAGCTTCCAGAGTGGAAGCAGAAGCAGATTCTAAAACTGACTAGGCTTTCTTCCGTTACGACACACATTTCTTCCTCCGACGAGAAGAGAGTACCTACACTGACGCTACCACCGGAAACTTGACAGGAGAACGCACACAAGATTAGGACCAATTTATGTCTACCAGGACTAGACTTCTGACATTAATAGCTTAAGTGGCGCAACACGACATGATGAGAACCAGTTTATCTCTATTATGCAACATCGATGAAGTAATTAACCCTAAGATTGGAAGAGAAGAAAACACGCACAACGTTCCGTAATTTGAAACGGTGTTATAGTAGGCCTACTGGTTATTTGAACACGTAAGGTTATATTACTCAGCTGCGACTATTTAAGATTGGACACGAATTGAACGTGACACGAACAGATTGAAGCAAATTTAAATAATGATGTAATCCATAACGACGAAAAGGAGGTATCCTTACTGGTCAATATGAATATACGTCATGATGTTTTTTAAGACCAGCGAAATCCAATAGTTCAGATTACATCTTAAAAAAACAACAACAAGAAAATGGTCTGCAGCTGTTTTACAAGGGAAACAACTATATTCACTTTGTACCCACGCATTATGACTAACGCATTACATTCTCTACGAAATCTATTTATTGATTCCATGACAGGTTTCTCCGAAATTGTGTGACGCATTTCACAATGTGTATCCAAATTACAAAATAAATAGAACTAGAAATCTGTTGTACCAATGAAAAATGACATGATTGTCCATATGCTGAGACACTCTACCGTCAATGGTCAGCTGATAAGTGGGCCAGAACTACTCCGCCTAGATTGTCCATTCCCTAATCATCATCATCATCATCATCATCGTCGTCGTCGTCGTCGTCGTCATCGTCATCATCATCATCATCGTCGCCGCCGCCGTCGTTGTTATTGTCATCAACACCATCATTATCATCATCATCATCATCATCATTATCATCATCTTCATAATCATCTTCACAATCATCATCACCATTATTATTATTGTTGTTATTATTATAATTATTACTACTATGATTATGCGAACTACATGTATGTACATACTGGGTATCCTTACACAATGCTCTCTTATCCACGATAGCTAGTGTACTGCTAAGAGAGCGCTAGGGTCACTTAGTAGATAAGAGAGCTTCGTGAAAGGATATCCAAATCTCTATTAAAATGGTCATATTATTATTATTATTATGTTTATTAATTCTAACGGGATAATTACATTCCCACAGAATACTGAGGTAATTCTGATGTTTGTATTTCTTATATATTTACTAGTATAGTAATTATCTGACAAACATTTGGCACAATAGGTCACGATGTTGTACATATACGCATTTAGCTTTGTTATTTCCCCCGAAACATTTCAATATCGTATTTTTTTAATTAATCAATTAAATACAAGTTATTATGTAATACTGAATACTTAACGCATAACATTTTTTATAGTTGCCTTTTTATATTTTATAACAATAGTTTCGTACATCTATTGTTAAATTATTTTGAGAACAATATGATATTGCCTATTTGATAAAATTTCATGTAATATATTAACGCAATGAAATATTACATTTACTTGAACAACACATGAATGATGAATGTACATTCTGAACATGTAAGTAAAGATCCAATGATATTATGCAATTATGTAGTATAGTTCGTCATTGATGCATTACAAGTACACGTAGGCCTACACTTATCTGACTTCAAAGATGTACTGTACGATCGCCTTTGTAAGTATTCCCTGCCCAACCAGCCCACACACAAACTAGAACGAACTTTTGTTACCCTTGTAGGTGTTCTTAAAAAGGTAATACTAAAGAAACATATTCTCGATGTTTGAATTTATTTTTGCCTCAGTACAACAAAAAAAAGAAAACTCAAAGGAATTCTGATTAATTTCTGTAAAATACAGTAGTGTAATGGTTGAGACTTATCTTCAATCATCCACATTTCAAATACCTTTTGGTTAACATTGTCTAAGACGAGCATTGCAAGACAACACGCAACTGACACATAAACCCAGTTTACCTAATAAAGTCACGCCATCAAATATGAGTGATGCTAACGGCCGGGCAATATATCGTGGAGAAAATGGCTTCCTTGTCATTCATTCTGCGTGTAGTGTTCTATATTGGACGCGTCCTGTCCCCTTCTAACTCATTCAGTTCCACCCACTGAAGACGTGTGCCATGCTGTGTCCAATTTGTACTGCAAAATATCACTTTCATGAACAATTCGTCTTTATTTGATCAGCAGAATCCCCCGGTATACCGGTATGGTATTTAATTCCCTGTGTGGGGTTACCCCATGATGGAGTATGCCTGTTATTTCATCCACTAATTCCATCGTTTTCGTTATAGAGACTGTGAGTATTACAAAATATATTCTAAGTCTGTTAGTAGATTACAACCGAGTACGCATGTGCTACTAAAAATTAGGATTGAAAAATAAACCAATTTACGGATCGTTCACATTCTGAACCCTTTACAGTTGATATTCTTGGTTCATATTCATCAGTATACTAGTAGGTGATTGCATGGTTATTGCAACACAACGCGCTACTGGTGTTGTAGGTGCCCTCCTGTTGTAACCTTACATGCAGTGATTTGAGTGATATGATATTGAAAGAGGCTCAAAACAAAAGCTTTAACAACAACAGAAAAATACCTTAATAATATCTATCTATGCTTTTAGATTTAATTGGCAACCGTGTCTCAAGATAGCATTTATTTTCAAGGAGTATAGACAGACAGACAGACAGGCAGGCAGAAAACATGATTAGCTCAAGCCATTACAATAGTCTCTGGCATTATATATTGCAGATTACTTCCATTTCCTACAGTTCCTTCTCTCTAGTGTCTAGCGGGTCATCCTACCCTCTACTCGGACCTTGAAACGAACCTGAATATAAATTACACGCCGGATCATTAACCAATGATGTCTGTCTGCACTAGCGAACACAAGACTCGCAGATCCATGTCGTGTATCCTCTTAGTTTCGTTCAAGGATTAAATCGATCTAATTTGGTGAAAGCGGGATCCTTTGCTAATTGGTAATGCAATGGCACTGTAGTTACGTCACAACACATCTCGATTATGTATTAAAGCGTTAGAATTAAATTAAAAACAAAACGCGATCATAACAGGATGTGCTGTCAGTATGCACCGTGGTAATGCAGTTATCATCATGGGTCTATCAGTACCAGCATGTGCTCGCAGGTTTATTGCAGCATTCAGCGTTTGAAATGTTTTAGATGTCCTACCCTAAACTGAACCGTGATATAAATGAAAGAATCTTAAAAGCGGCTCCAAAAAAAATAATACCGATATATCACTTACGTAAATACAAACTTTTGGGTGGACGGATCCAACTTAATTAGTCTCAGATAGAAATTCGTTGTTCCACTATATATATCGGTCAACCATTTGTGATAGTATGCTTTTAAAGAGACTTCGATTTATCTTTATGTAAATCATTAAAGGTTGCTTTTAGTTGGCTAGTCCCAAATGTGAGCTTGGAACCTTTCAATCACTCGTAGGAATGTACTGGGTAGCTACAGGACAAGAAGTAAGATGACCTGATCACACGTAGGAATGTACTGGGTAGTTACAGGACTAGGAAGTAAGATGACCTGATCACACGTAGGAATGTACTGGGTAGTTACAGGACTAGGAAGTAAGATGACCTGATCACAC
>JAUTBQ010061877.1:0-17163 GCA_032361185.1 Lepetodrilus ovalis
GAGAGAGAGAGAGAGAGAGAGAGAGAGAGAGAGAGAGAGAGAGAGAATAGAGAGATAATACACTTGATATTGGCATTGACATAGTTTGGTTGATCGGTTGCATTTTATTGGACCTTTTATGATGATGATCGTGTGTGTGAACTATGCAAAAATATAACAAGTACATTTTACTTTGTTCCGTTTTTGTATTAAATAGCGCATATTTTTCACGTATACTTCGTACGTATTAGAATGCCATGTCAACTAATTGTACAGTTATTGTTTTATAGTTTGAATTGCATTATATATATATACTTTATACATGCGTGTACACATTATGCCCTTTGTTAACGTTTTCTTCATATATTTCAGAATACAATATCGATAAATTGTAAATAGAGTATTTAATACAAGTGGAACTAATGCATTTTACTTTATAAAACAATAATGATTCATGTAATTCATACACCTGCCTGAGATACAAATACAGACCTAGGTCTGCTAACCACTTCCTATCATTTCCTATATATAATAACCTTTTACATTATTGGCTTTTAGACGAAGAAAAAACTGAATTCCGTTTAATCGATGAGTTCTTCCCTTAGAGTCAGTAATAAAACATCACAATAAAACGTCTCACATTGTGGCGATAATATTCATGTTGCAAACTAAAAGGATGTTAAATGTTTCGCAATGCTGCAGGATTTGTATTTTGTGACTGAAGCGACTCGACTGGAATAATGCTAGTGGCATAGATTGCAATTGGTTGGTCATAACGTTAAGCCAATGATGTCCTTTAACACAAGTTCGTTGTTGATTTTCAGAGTGATTCTCACAGATAACAAAAGAGAACTCGCAACTATTTAAACATTAAAAAAATCCGGATATAACAAAATCATTAAATATTACATGATCATTGTTCGCAAATTAGTTATCACGTTTTACGCACACAAAGCAAAGTATCTTCGGGTGTGTGCGTGTATGATATAAGCAGCGTATCAAACTTTGCTGTAAATTACCCATAGTGCAGTGGGGCAGGAAATGACGTGAGTCTTCTTTGATATTACCAACGCAAGCTTGTGAGTTAGATTTGATTAATGTAATTTTGGTTTCTACTAAAAACCGTTGTGAAAATTATAGCCTGATATGTTCTTGCGTAATACGGTGTTAGTAATAATTAAGGCAATTATTTCCAAAAGTCCTTTCGCATTTATGTGCAGCAACTTGGAGATTGTCATCGCCACGTTGTTTGAAGCAAATTGTTACGGTTATCTTATATCAGCAGGTCGGTGTATCAAGTAAAGTACGTTAGTTCCACTTGAAATACAATGAAGTTTGAACGGGTGATGCAAGTAAGTAATTATTTAAATTATCACGCTGGGACCATTGTTTGAGAGGAATGTGTGTGTTTCACGACACCACGTGAATTTATTCGGATATATTTTGTCAATATAAATATATGATGTATGCATCTTGCGTAGTGAAACACTGTGTAATCAATAAAATGAAATAATAGCGTATGTAATTTAGTATATGTTCAAATGCATTGCTAGATACTACATGCCTAGTAGCCAACCCAGAAAACAAGAGGATGCTTTCTATTCAATTTTCAAGAATCACTACATTTGATGTAGAGTTCATTCGTACATATAATTATAGTAGTATATATAACATAACAGTGGCATTTATTGTATATAATTTCCAGGTATTTCTCAAAGGTTTTTCGAATTCCTAGTAACTTTACTGAAAAAAATGTCACGTTTATTTTTTATATAATTTTAGTTTCGAAAAGGGAAATTAATATGATAGAATCTATAGAAATCTTTACTTATTTGATATGCCGGTAAACACGGTATTATGTTTCTAATTTATTATATTTTATTAATCATCATGTGTAGGTATGCTAACCACAGCTAATTGTATTTGCCAAATATTCTAGCGAACATAGTTGTTAATAACATTATATGTGTCGGCATTCTATATCGCTTCCGCCAAATGTGTTCACTGAAATCGTAATGTCAAGTCTTGTATCCAAGAATGGATGTGCAAAAGTCATCATTAACTAGCTGCCATTACAATAATATACCGGTGCTCTTTTACAGTAATAGACATTCTAAATATTTTATATTAATAATATATCACACAATTGTACACGTAATTCAACACCTGATTTTAGATTTACTGGATGTGAATTAATACAAATCATTCTTGTGAGGCGCATGTTGCAAAGGAAGAGTATAGATCCAAGGTTTAGATGTCTAGTTGAGCATTGGCAGTATGGCGTACATTAAATATAGATGGTGTGCATGTTCGTTGTTACATTGCGGCCATGTCTAATGATCACCTGTGCATGCATTGCCACTCCTAGGTTCTGTATACTTTGTTACACAAACAGATCAATAACATATATGCACGATGATTTTGGAACATACTACTAATACGACGGTTCGTCTTCAAAGATATACGGTTACACTATTGATATCAGAGATAAACGCTGTATTTGTTGTATGCTTAGATCAATCAGTAACATTAGAAGGTGGCATGCTCTCGGAATTGTCTCAGCGTAAATTATATCTCCGATAGTATATATTACAAACAATATTAATAAAACATAGATGAGACATCATTATGTTGAACTAAATATATCAATATAAATGGTATTTCCGCATGTTCTTCATGAACTGTTATTTTCGATTCCCGGGATAAAGAATACAAAATATAATTTCATTTAATATACTCAGGATGTGATAAGTATATTGTATATATGAGTATTACCATGCTAAAATCCATGCCGTATAGTATATAGTTAAACTGTAAATAGCACATATCTTGCCAATAAATGACCGGTCTTAGTTTCCTATATGCTTTAGAGATTCTATTGAAATTTGATACAGTCATATGTTTTTGGGTTTATTTTAAATTTAGGTGTTAATGCACATTAGCGCCATATGCGCCGACTTATTTTAGTGCATCGGTCATGGTAATTTTAAAATAATATTTACCTTGACCGAGTAGGCTATAGTTATTTGATAAACATGTCATTCCTATAGAAATGTTGGTTATATACAAATAATAATAGTATTTTCAGCATTCTTGCCATGTTTATTTAAATTCAAGTCTATAGTGTATGTAAGGTCGCTGGCAGATATACAGTAATGGATTAATATTAATCAATAGTTGAACGACTGCAGCGACGTTAAACTCCATTATCACTTACTCACGGATATAGACAGTACACGTCAATACTTTAGAACAATACTAATTTGAGTTTTAAGACAAAATACCATCCCTTTAAAGATTATGCATAATGTATAAATAATTGCAAGCACTACATGTTTGTTATCAGATGACATAAGGATGCGCCCAAAGGAATGGCGAGATCGGATTATAATAATATTATACACGGTACAACGTATGGCATGCAGTACAACGTATATATTTTAAGTAGCAGAACAGACCATGAGAAAGTTACACTAATAGCATGTTAATTAATTAAAATAATAGAATATTTTGAACGAGAAAAGTAATATTGATATATTATGAAATGAAAACATAATTATTCATAAAACAGATAAATACAAAGTAGACCCGAATCGGGATGTGTTATTATATTTTCACTTTAACAATTAATTCAACTACTCTTGTTTTATCTCAATGAAATAGGACCGTAAAGTTGTCCTACATTTTCTAATTGGTTAATTTTAATTGTTCGGTTACAATAAATATGCAAATATTGCTGTCCATTGACGTGTTTAGCATATAAATGTTTTCGTATAAGTTACGGAAATTGGTGAAATTCATATGACCTCATTGTATATTGTGTCATGTCTTTGAGGGAGATATTCAACATTTATCGACGTGGTCAGCGTTATTCGTCAAGGGTGCGATGGACATTCATTTTCGTTTACTTTCACTTGATTGAATTGACAATGTGTTTTCCTAATTTCCATTCTACTTAAACAGAAACTATTCCATTATTAATAATTACGTTAGTATAGGGGACAGGGCACGCATAATGTATTTCTTCATTTCCTAATGGGAACGTCTTTAGCCTGAACGTTATATTTATACAGTGGCATTTTCTGCTTCCTTTTTCCCCCCATGATGACCTCAGGTCACTCCTTTCTGATCCTTCTTTGCATATTCAACGGTATATTTTGTTTCATTATCCCATTGCGTCTACTGAAAAACAGAAATAATTCGCTCCAAAGAAATAGGTTAGATCAATTCTTTTTAACAAAGACATGGACTTGATTTAAGAATCTGGACTGAGAAGGCCCGGTCCCTCTCTTGCTGAAATGGATCACATATCTTTAGTCGGATCCTTTGAAGATGAGCCGACTCGATCAAATTTTTCAATTACGTGCGCTATTTATGTGTCATTTTTTACGCTATGAGTGTCATAAAATGGGCAATATTCTCTTTTATATGATTAATCAGTACAACAGTTTATGCCCTTAGTTCCCGAGCCATGAGTAATTAGACTACCGAATCCAATGTCGAAAGCAGCTCATCTTAGTCCAAGACATGGGACTTAGCTGTACTGTATTGAATTTCTAGTCCCACTATCAGAAGGAGAAAAAGACGAATTTCAAGTGCGGCATCGTAAGTAGCGCAGATGTAATAAAAGTTCAAATTACGACTCAGTAGACTACAAATAGAACAGGATGTTCCAGACATTGATGACTATCAAGAGAGTTAGAGACAGTCCATACACTCAACGTTAAGATTTGCTGTCTTCAAATCAGGAGCAATATAATTTAAAAGTTCGAACTACGAACTTATAAAAGTCGTCCTTGCCAGTTGAATAATGACCTGTTAAATAATGCTCATTATGCAGATTAGATTCCTGCCTTATTGATGATGAATTGTTCTGCTGCCATATAAAATAAAATATGCATCAATAAATCATACATGTGTATATCTCATCTATTCACCATAGTATCTAATTGTTATACGGTGACAATCATACATTACTAGAAGTACTTGGGTGATGGTACATTATTGGACAGTGCTCGCATTAATTCTGTAATGTCATGGATATTATGTCAAAAGCAGATGATTATATAGAACGATACATACTGGAAAATGTATGCACAATGTCTCAAATGGTATGATAGGGAGGCTTAGACACACTGCATCAAGGAAAGTGTGCTTACCGCAACTTCTGATGACTTGGCTGGTTTTTAATTTCTTCAATAATTTACTTAAATATTTGGTGGTATTTTGGAGAGAAACAACCGAATTGTTGGCTCTCGTGTATGAGTATATGTACCAATGAAATATATTCGATAGTCGATATTTTCCTCTGCACTTGGCATTAATGTATCGCCATCAAGGAGAGTGCAAACCGCAGGAACTAGTTGATTTACTCAATTCGAGCACAAGCTGTCAATCAATGTTGTCGTCTTCTGTATTATTGCTTTTTCTTGTTGCAATTTCCTAACCTTAATCATCAAAAGAAACATTTTTGTGATTATGACCAATGTTGTCGTTAAATTTAATTTTAATGTGCGGAGTTGTTCGGACACAGAAAGGGGTGATTCGGTTGATTCGATGTGGTTGAACTCCAAGTTAGGCATTCCTACGCGGAATTAATTTTAGTATTTTCTTCATTCTATTCGATATGTTTTATATATGTATACTTAAAAAATATCCTACATATTATTATAAAATCCAATATCTAGAGTGCGTAATATATTAGAAATTTTCGTATTTTTCGTAAGAGAACAATACTTTTCTTTCAAAGAAAACTAACTCTTAATGTTCCGGTCCTGCATTTATATATTTGTTTTCCTTCACTCTTCGGTTACACTATCCTAATTATGAGGATATTCTCTATTTAACATTGCAATGCGTTTAAGAAATGTACTAAAATGTCACCGTTGCTCTTCAGTTCCAGGTGTATGTTGTATGTTGATGCTTAATAATTTAGTCAAATTAATCACAATTTTCCACAATGATTGCGTCTTCATAGTCCCTTCAATACATATATTTAATATCAGCAATTAAAACTTCGTAAGTTTGTATGGTTTTTATTATTTTATTTTATTTTATTTCAGGTGGCATCTTCTTTGATATTTGTAATTTCCTGAGTTTATGTATTTATTTTTCTTGATAAGGATAAGATAAAATATGCTATTGTATCTTATGTTTCTTACGCACACAATAAAATGCATGATGTAAGTTTAATTTGACTATAAGTTTGAAATACGGCAATGAAAAATATTTTTTCATAAATTATCAATACATCGTTTTTAAATCTTTATATTAGCAATACGAATTACCAGAAATAAAATGCGACATTATGTATCTTCTTGGTATAAACCTGTGCATCCGGTGCTTACTCATTGAAGTCATATACTTGTAATACATAACTAACAAACGATAGTATATCAATAACATGGAAGTTGAACGAATATTTTGAATAACCCACTTGATAAGAATAATCGTTGTACAATGCATATTCACAATTCCTTCAACAGATCTGTGGGAAGATATTAATGCACTTGGCTTTAATTAACATCAGCATCATGCCGTTATTATATAATACCTACTATCAGTGAAATGTCTATGAAAACCTCGTCAGTTCAGGTGAAATACAAATAAGAATAATTGTGTGATTTATATGTGTTTTATTAGGTGGCACATTCAGTCATTCTCATTCTCATAAATATCGGCATTATTTTTAATCTACTTCTATTTCCTTATTTATGTATTGTGGGTTCTTTTTCCGAAATGGTCTTTATCACCACTTTAATATCCGCAGACCACTAACGATTGCGAGCATACAAGTGTTATGATATATATCTCAATTGTGATATTCTTATAATGTACTATTGTCCAAATACTTTAATCAAATGATAATACGTGTTTCATTAAAATTAATGTTGATTTTATTAAATAGTTTTCGCTTGGAGACGACCTATGTATATTACTACTGTAATCCTCTTTTTAAAGTATATCAATATGTAAAACATAATAATTATTATATGATAAAAAGTTGCGAATATACATCTTAGTTTCTCGGTGCTGTTATCTGATTACAGCAATATTGGAAATCAATGTGTTCAATGTACATACCACTCTCAAACGTTCTGCAATCAACACAGCACAGGCGATAGGTATACATAGAAAGATGTCACACAAACAGGTGGAATAAATTTATATAAAGTAATTGCCATGCTAACCACATACTATCGGTTAAGTGTTATTGCTATTGTTGTTTGTTTCTATACTAATTCGAAGATTCTATAATGTCAATTTATCTTTTGCTATATCCAAAATACAGTGAAGTGGTAACTATCTATCCAATATGTTACCATATAATAATAACGACTACCACCTACGATATTGGATAATATATTCCAAAACCTACGATAGCATCGTAACTTATTGATAAAATGGTGTTTCATTACCGCGTTGAAAAATATTCAGCATTATGATTACATTCTTCCATATCGCACACATTTCTTGTATAGCTTTAGCAATATCAAAAGAAAAAAGCAATACATAAATATAGAGAACCAACTCCTACACACAGGTATATGGATTGTATACTAATAATACATTCTGTCAAGTAGATAATATAAGACGAGTGTTAATAAATGCATTGTTTAGGAAATAGAAATATGGAGGCAGTCATTCCTTTCGGCAAAAATAGACTAATGTCAATGAGTCCAAAGTAACTTATGCTACCCTTTCGGCTTCGAACATGTTACCGTGCCACCCAAGTGGTTCAAACTATATGTCTGGTGACCTGGGGTGGTCTCCCCTTTTATCTAACTGCATACCGCTAATGAGCAGCCACGCTGGCTGGGTGATTGCACCGGGTTTGATTCGAGTTGTTTGGCGATATAGGGGCGGTGATTTATATAGATTGAAAACGGTTTTAACAAATATGAGTATGCCACACACTTCTAATGGCCCCGATGGGTGCAGGGGAACACTCACACAGTGTGGCATTGGTTAACTTGATAGTCCGACAGTCACGTGGAAACCATCTTAATAGACATCACAAGTGTGCTACTCTTCCGTTTTGTACCAGCAAATTATCTTAATTTTATTGCTTAACGTTATTTTGAATGGGAGTGAATATGAACTGGATGTGTTCTAGACATCTTTTATTTTTTTGTAAATGATAAAGTATGTGGCTTTTAGGTATGTGTGCATTGAGAATTCAAATACATGTATAAACATGTAGATGTATGTATGCTATTTTCAAAAGCATACACATGAAAGACTATGCTGTGTGATTATTAATTGTTTGTGGCAATAATGATATTTGTAATATATTTACTAAATAATGTACCAAACTACAACGCTAATATGTTTTAATAGAATATGTGCACCATCCATGTGAACATGCACTACCAATACTACTATTTGGTTCAAAAGCAAAATAAACCGTGTTAATGAAGATCATATTAATCTATTTATTTTACATTTTGACAGAAGGCATGTTCGAATTTATTAAGTAGACAATTGAAAGAGGGTTGGGATATGTTTGACTATACATTCAAAACACGTGTACATGTCTTGCAAGTAACAAAATGCATGAGTTATCAACACACAACAACATTCGTATCTTACTATCCACAGCTTGATCATCAATGCATGTTAGCAAGTCGTAGTGTGTGCAACTGGCTGCCATGTGTTGCCAACTTATTAAGAGCATAATTATTCCTCCCCGTAGGGAATACTTACCTAAGGGAGATAACTCGCACAGCTGCTAGACGTTGTTGAAACCATTTCGGTTGCTACGCGCGTTTGTGTTTGGGAATGGTAGCGCACCAGTTCTTTTAGTAAGCCACCACAATAGGTACTATAGATAGTAATGAGTTTTAATTTCTCGAAAGGAATGTGTGCAGGCATTAATAGCTATACTGTACATGCTATACCATGTGAAGAATGTCTATAACATGAGAGGAATGTTTTCTCTCTGTGTGTGAGCTTAGTCGCATCTCGAACATGACATTGTCATTGTGTGTACGTAATAGTGAAAAGTGTTACATCACATTACATAACATAATCAGGATGATGCAATTATTCAAACATAGTTATAGTCATCTCCTATGTTTTTGTCTTATCCACAGATAGATGACGGAGACGCAAACTATGTTGGCAAGAAGCAGATTTTCTTCTGAAATGAATCGCCGGAATTCTTAGCAAGACCAGGAATATATATTAGAAGACGTGGCCAGTGCTCCTAACGTAGGTATTTTAGAAAACGTGTATATTGTTTTACATTTAATTATGTAAAGTTATTGTAATAAATGTATTAATCAAAAGATTTGTGTATGTTTGTTTTCTTGCGGATTATGCATATACCTTGCTCCCAGCGGTCAGGAAGTGTTCTAGAGGTGTTCCCAATAGACAGTTGTACTATTTTTTAACGTTTTACGAAAGTATTATATATGACCGAAATTCAGCCGTCGTAATAATAGCAAATTAAAACATTAGCATTGTATGTGACCATTTTCCAGCATTAATTTCATATCCAGAAGAACCTAAGTTAGGTAATCTTGATTTGTATTGATTGGACCGGTTCATATTATAAAGAAATGTTAAAATAGCAGTCATAGTGAACACAATCATCTATATATAGTTTAATGGGTCTGCTTATTCGTAAATATATCTCATGATAAGTATGTTTGTAGCTTTCGAAACTTACCAACTTCTGAAATGTATTTATATAACATCAAAATCGCGTCTATTCCCACTACTAGTTATTAGATTGTTTTAATTTTCTTTCTTTGATGCATCTTAAACTTTTATATTTCCATTATTTCGAAATTACTATGATGCCATTAAATAATGAAGAAGTAGTTTTATATATCTAACTTTATATTGCTTAAATGTATAGGCTATTTCAAACTTAATGCTGTGGTCCTATTTAATAAGTATAATAAGTTAAATGTATGTTATTAGAATAAATACAGGAAACTAAACAGCAAATAAAGAAAACATATTGTAAGCATTTTATCATGCTAAAGCAAACCCATAAACGTCAAGAAGCATGTATCGTATTGAAATGTAGCGATGAATCGTGCCATTTATACGGAACAAAGACCATATGGGTTTCAAAAGACGATTGTTCTGAATGCAGAACGTCATGAGTCAGGAAATAAACACATAGTAGAAGGAAATCTCAACTAGTTCCCCTCCAAAACAAGGTCTGACCTCCACCTTCTGGTGAAGGTCATAAAAGTGGAGGAATTGATGAGCACGATAATCTCAAATTGGAACCCACCAACCGAACAGGCCAGACTCTTGGAGATCAGCGTCCAACAAAGGCTTTAAAAACAGGGTGTAAAAATTGAACAATGTAAAACTTTCCATTGTTTAGACGAGTTGGGAGAGATACAAGATAGCCGATATCCCGTCTGCTGTGGCGATAGCTGTGCCCTTTTGTCCGGCATCGGACTGTCCAGTTACAGGGTCAGGTCGCTGGAATCTTCTTGCTCCTTGTCTATAAGTTTTATGTCTGTTTCATTACGGATCTTCAACGCCGAGCTCGCCGCTAATGAAACGAAATCTCAAGACATCCTTGCGAACATATGGCTTCAAAAGACAATAAAATGTCCATTTCACAAAGAATTTCGACATTGCAGATCTCTAATGAAGGCTGTGCTCCTCTGGCGGGCTGTGTGGTACTCGGAATTGCCTTCATTTGATACATACAATCTCCCCGGTCTTGATTGATAAAGTACCTCTCTTGCATAATTCTCTACTTTAAGGCCTCAACATAAAACTTTTATCCATACCCAAATTTAAATTATGGGTGTAATCAGATTTCTTGTGACCACGAGGGGATCATAAGAGAGGATTTAACTGACCTCCAACTGACTATTGGCACATAATTAACTTCTTACACAAATATTTAATAAAATTAAACCCAACTAAATAAATACTGACTTGCTGGTTGTATATTGACTTCAACAGATGCTAATTAGGAATGGTGTTACAGTTCCAATTTCTCGTAAAGGCGACGAATTATGTTCCTATTCATTCTTACTCATCCAGTATTATCTTTGAACATGTTACAATACATTTCTATATTGGAGACACCACTGTATCGAAGGCATATGCGATTATATCAATGGTATACCAATGACCTATCATTGGCTTACCATTTGAATGGCTTACCATTGATATCATCGCATACGTTTTCATTACTTAGAAATGTAAATGTAATTATTAATTGAATTTTGATTAAAAGTATCCTACGTGGGTTGCTATAGTATCGGTATGTTTTAAACTAAAGCTCCCGATGGCAACGTAAATAACGTAAATTGTGAAAAGTTGTAATGTTTCCAAACTTATTGCATGCGAACGATAAATTAGCGAGTTATAAGTGCACTACATACATTGGGAGGAAATCATGGTGGGTTGAGGTCAGATTGGAGTATAAAAGGTGGAGGTTTGTCGGTCGTGGAACTAGATTTGCAGGCAGAATTTCATTACATTAACAAATCTAGCTTCATTAAAACTAACGCTACTCCTCATAACGTGTCAGGAACAGAGGTTGTATATCACAGTCTGCAGAAGGAAGCACAAATACAAGCTGGGTTAGCAAATAACACAAATCATCCAACATGTCAAATGCTATCTAGTCGTTAACCTCAGCGATATACATGAAACAGGCCAAACCCCAATGCATGACACGAGAGGCCAAATTCGAGAGTATTGAGATGCTGTAATTTATTCATAGGTTTGCATTGCCTATTCACATGGCTTAACCCGAACCTTATCAGTTATTGATTAAAACATCAATGCATCTCATCGATCTAATATATTTATTGCTGACATCAACTATCAACAGAACTTTCTGATTGGATCTGGTTTGCCTTCACGCATCACGTGAACAAACTGACAGTATAAACACGCCCTTTCCATGTTGTGATTAAATATGCCTTCAGAATAAGACAGTTTCCATGTATTTTATCAGCTGCTATTAATTGCATTATTTTATTGTCCACTTTAATTTACATCTAAAAACGGTCATGCAAGTCAATAGAAACAATAATATATTTTTATTATTATTTCCATTTTCACTGATTTACATATTCTATATTCTATCAAAGGATACAAGTTATGTAGAATGTTGTCAGTGTAATATGCATCATGATATGTTTATGCTAGATTGTTGTCGCTATGTACAATAACTAGAAACAAACTATGCCTTTCATAAATTCTTGTCAGGATGAACTATTTAGTATTTTACTTAAAATAGCCAAAATATGCAAGTAAGATTGGAACATATATTATGCCTAATAAATAAATAACCAGTAGTCATAAGTGAAAACAGAACAAAAATAGTATTGGATCTGTGGTCATGTATCTGTCGTTTGCTAGTTTCTATCTCTTAGCTTATAGGCGTTCTTCTCATTAGCAAAAGGGAACAGAAATCTTGAAATTACGACATGTAAGTGTAGATGTATCGACGTTAAACAAATATGTATTAATTAATGCATAGATTATATGATTAATGTAAGTAATTAAATAATAAGTAAAATTATCAATAGTGCAACTATTTTACAATCGATAGATGAAATTTTATTTCGGATGAGTTTAAATTGACATAAATATAGTGTAGGTCTATATTAATATGTTGTTATTAACATAATCAACTCCTATCACTTCCACATATTATACATGCACTTGTTTATTAGTTGTTTAATTGTTTACTTGTAGCATAGGTCCTACTCATATACACCGTTTCTTTCAGCCACTACATGATTGTTTTTAAAACAGAAAATATATATTATGCTATTGTAAAAGATGTGCGACTAGAAATAATAACGCATATAAGAATTATTTACAAAGCGAATACATGTTCATGTTATAGTCTGTTCCAATTAATTACCATCATATAGGACTATTGGTACTGTAATGACACTGATCACCGTTGCTTCACATACGTTAATAATATATGAAATACCGGTACCATACTCTCTTCTAGAATAAATGTTTGATCTTTCTATAGGTATGTGTCTGCAACATTCTATCACACAACTGATAAAATAATTATTATGCGATTGACATTCATGTATTCTATCTCGAGTGTTCATTTTATTAAAAGCTTATCAAAGTTGCACCAAGTTCGCAGGCTATGCCAACACTAGTAGAGATGGAAAACCTTGGAAATAGTCGTTGGAGTATTGTTACAGAACAAATCGTGTAATGATAACTTTCACGTAATACCTGTCATCATAGGTGCATACATTATGAACTCATAGCGTTGATTCCAGCACAGTCATATCAACCTCAAGACAGTTAGCACCGTTTCCAGGGCAACGAGGGTGGTTCGCCTTTGATCTATGCTACTTTCCAACTCTCTATAAGTGAAGAGCGTTTCTTATCTCAACTTTTATACCTTCATCGGGAAGAGTGTCCCTTTACTATGGGTTATAAAGTCTCCCTTCGTCCACTTTAAAAGAATACTGAGGGCTGATTTATCCCGCTTTGTTTAGAGAGCGACTACTTCGCCATACCTCCCGATAGCGTGGATTGGAACACGCCGACGGTGATATTGCATTGTTAATAGTTATTGTCGCTACCTGACATAGTTTGAGAACATTGTAAGTTGCCTTTACACGATAATGATCAGATTGTGATCGTAGATATGGTCTTCTGTGATTCCACTGCTTGTTGAACTGGTAAAGTTGCCATTACCCAATCTCTGTTAGCTGGCTTGAGAAGATACTGTACTTCAAAATGATTGTTTTAAAAGTCGGAGGTAAACGATGGAGAATGACTTTAAATTGAATAAAAAGAAAATGCTCGTTTCACCTCTAATAGCATTTCAGTAATATATTTTTTATGATACATGTATGGGTTGATACAAGAATTATAAGCTTAAAGAGATATAGTCATCTTAAGAAGCGAACAATACTAAACGTTCACCACTTGAGAATATAATTATTATGTATCTAAAGGTACATACGTGGGTTAGATTGCATAATGAGTTATCTAAATTTACAATGGTAATTCGTCGTTAGTACATACATTTAAAAAGAAAATCTATTCTGCTATCCTCTAACGCCGATTCTTGTACAGGGAAACATCATTTTAGGTAATTAGGAATATAAATACGTGAATGGATTGTTTCTTAACGCATCAACTGAAATTTGTATCTGATATGCGACGGCAATACTTCGAAAGTTTAAGTATCTTTAATGTGTATTGAATTTAATCGACTGTGGCATGATTATCAAATAGACAGTAACGTATGTTCTTAATATGAGCATCGATTCATATTTACATTTTCCTTGACAGCGGTTGATAATAAATCATGAATAAAAATAAGGTTATAATCATATAAATTTGTGAGCAGTAGCATTACCTACCAATCTTATTAATGGGAATGTCTGCATACGTGGTATATTATTTTAAGTCTAGACGTATGTTAACACCTATTCATGAAAATTATGGTATAGCAAAACTTATATATATCTCACTATATTTCACCTATGTATTCCAGCAATCGGTATTTACAAATGGTGGTTCAAAATATTTAACGAACTTAATTATTTAGCACATGCGAAAGAAACTGTGATCATTGTCTTACGCAAATATTAAGCGTATTGAGCATTAATACATTCACTGTATTGTCTATGTCATGCAATAGTCAATAATGCATAAACGTAATATTAGGATAGTACGCACAATAAGTAATTGTTAAACATTTACTAACACTAATTTTTGTTTAGTTACTTTACCGAATGTGTGCATTAGGTAGCGAATGAATTAAACCATATACATGTATAGCAGATTAAGAAACACAATAATGACAGGAATAGGATATATATGTATCATGTTCTTTGAGAAAATGTTCATAGTATATAATGTAAAAGAATATATAATGTAGAACAATAACATAAGTAATTATACTATTAATTTTACAAGAAGACAGTTATTCTAAACGATGCTCTTAGAAATAAAATACTTTCTAATAATAAATGTCCAGATGGAACTACTATGCTTGTCACGTTACGAAATGCCAATCATGTAAATGATTGACAGTCGTGAAACAATATTGCAATTGAGGCTTGACAGGAACAGTATTATAAACATCATATTTAGTTAACGTCATCGCGCATTTAATATAACCTTGAACTGCACGGACACCTCCAATATGCCTGAGACCGTCTGGACTATTGCACGCTTAATAGAATCATGAACTGTACAAATATAACCTACAACATTGCAATATGACATCACGTAAAACATTGCAAATGTAATATCACCTAGAACTTCACATATTCATGTCGTTATATAATTACATGACCAGGAACATTGCACGCTTTATAGAATCATAATCTTTACAGGTGTGACCTGAAACATTGTAATGTCACAACACTTCAAACATTGCAAAATTAATATAATAACCAAGTACTTTACAGATTAGTCCAGAAATCCAGACGTCTATCGCACCATATAATGGATAGAAGAAGCATTATGGAGACGAAGTTACATTGTCTATGTACAGGAATACATTTTGTAACTATATGTATTTGACATAACCTTGAACATTGCAAGCTTAACATAACGAAGATGTTTACAGGTATATCTTGAAACCTTGCATTTTGACTTCACCTGGAACACATTTACTATGATCTATAACTTTACAGGAATAACCTGAAACATTATACATTTCACCTCGATCACCTGGAACATTGCACATCAGAATTGTAGCCTACACACGGTATATGGCTCTCTTTACATAGAACGTTCTGCATTTAACAGCAACAGGATTGTGGCACAGCTAACACCATCAGATATATGGCACTTTTAACATGACCCGACTACTGTTGTGTTTGATATCACATTGTTATAGTTTCTCGAAGCTCTCGTATCTCCTATGTAACCATAGCTATTAAGCACACACGAAGCAATCTCTTAAGCATCACGATCGTGCAAATACGAGAGAACTATGGTTTCGTAGTTGATAAGAGAGCTTCAAGAAATGATACCCAGGACCATTACATGTTTGACATTACTTAGAATACTGCTATGATCAGCCATTGGACCATATGGACTATCGGTGATCGCATCAGCAAGAAATCACGAGGAATGCATTGTACCTGTTCGAATCCCACAGAAAATGAGTGCTGTATCCTGACATTAGTATAGATTCATTTTGAAACTCTTCGCTCGTGTGTCTTCACAATTGTAAATAACACATTGTCGAAAAGTCTCCGAGATACTATCATGGAGAACAGTGCCCATTGCTCAGAACAATTGTAGCTTCAATTGATTGAAAGTCCAGTTTTAGGGACCTGCTACAAACGTAAGTTTGGTTGCTTAAAAAACCCCACGTTTATCGCTACAACGATAACAGTGTTTCTTGCAATGGACTTCCACTTGTATCGATTTATTAAAAAGTGTGAGTTACCATCAATTGTAGCTACAACTGTTCTGGGCAACGGGCGCCAGATCGTAAACCTGCTTTCGAGAAAGTTGCAATACACTCATATGTCCATGTATACTGTACGTAAAAGAAGAAAACAAGTTGCGAGCCATTTTAAGGTTGCTTCATATGCATGTATATTATTTCCCCTTGTCTCCACGTGATTCATGGAGTGTATGACACGGAATTGAATGATGGAAACATCACCCTTAACTGATAAATAAGTAAATAATAACTTGTATTATGATAATATGTTTTGTATGTGTTTTATTTTCCGGAAACGAAAACAACGTATCAATAGAGAAGGTGAAAATGTACTAAATATACTTCATTTACTTGCGCTCTGAGATACCGACAGTCGCACGTATACTATCCATACCTTTTTCACTTCTTCCCTTCTGAAAATAAATGAAAATGGTATAGTTTGTACACATGCACCTATTGATGACGTTTTAAGAAGGAAAGTAAACGAAATGGCAAATAAATAAGAAACAATTTTACTACGTCAAATGCATGTAGTCAAGCTATTATTAAGATTACGTTTTGTAACAAGCGGGTGATTAATCCCAAAGCAGTTAATATATCTAAAACCAATTAGGCTACAATCAAAGTCGTTTTCCATCAGTTATATTTAAATACAATACCGATCGAATCCTTATGTAACGCAATGCTAACTTCACGCAGTACGAACACAGAGAGAGAGAGAGAGAGAGAGAGAGAGAGAGAGAGAGAGAGAGAGAGAGAGAGAGACAGACAGACAGACAGACAGA